>CAUYQG010062706.1:0-13737 GCA_963574415.1 Tarsius wallacei | reverse complement strand
CTGGAGAACAGAGACACCATCTGTTCTGTCCTCCCAAATATTGCCTGCCACCGCCACCATGTTTGCACGTGGATTCGGTGCTGGGCACCAGGTGCTTCTACCCACTGACCAGGCCCTCCCACCCCCCACGGGGCTCTGGCGTCCACCTCCCTTCACCTCTGCGTTCTCCTTTCTAGCTCCCCATGAGTCTTTCAAGATATTTATTGGCTGTCGAAAAGGAACTGGGGCGGGACTCAGGCTGGCTCTGGGTGAGGAGGGGTAACAGGCGCCTTTCTTGGTGTGTTTCCTCCAGTGGACTCATCGGCCGGAGCTGGGCCATGCTGTTTGCCAGTGGGGGCTTCACGGTGAGACTCTATGATGTGGAACAGCAGCAGATCGCAGGCGCCCTGGAGAGTATCAGGTGGGCCAGCCGAGGGGGGGCATGCCGCGTCTCTCCGGGGTCTTGGGGCCTCGTGCTGGATGCTGCCCCGGCTGGGATCTCCCATTTCGTGTGATGGTGGCCGCCCTGAGTTGGCAGAGGCCAGGCAAGGTGGCCGGAGCCTGAGCTGGGCCTGCAGAGGGCCTCCTGGAATGGGGACGGGCCCCTTGGGCTGGGAGGCTGGGAGGCAGGCCTGGGCTGTGACTCCAGGGCCGAGGACTGAGTGAGCCTCTTGCTCCACGGGCGGGCCTAGGGTTCCCACTTGCACCGGCAGGTTGTGACCCCCATGTGGCAACCGGGGCCACGCGGGTTGCCTCCAGGAAAAGGGTCCCACAGTTGCTTTGACCTCTGACCCAGTGGTGGCCGCCCCAGCCTAAAGCCTCCCAAATCTCAGTTAGAGCTCAGCCCTCGTGTGAGGGACCCAACGGGACTATTTGTGCGCTGGTGACAGTGACAGATGTGCCAGTGAAGGTGTGGAGCAGAGGAGCCCACCATGTGCTGGGTGCTGGGAATGCCGAGGGCTGAGCTCCAGGAGTGGAGGCTGCGGTGGGGGGGAGGAAAACGGCCAGAGGAGGAGGCGGGAGGGAGGCCGGAGATGAAGTAGCCAAAGAGTGTGGGTGCCAGGAGGCCGGAGCACCTACCACGTGGCCGACCCGTGATGGCCTTGCCAGCCTGCTGACCATCTCAACGCAGGCTTGCTGACCATTACGACCCTTCATGGAGGGTATCCACGGATACATAGCGGCTTTTTTGTGTCACAAAAGTATACTTACTTCATCATTTACTTGTAATTTTTTGAGTCGGGGTCTTGCTGTGTCCCCAGGCTTGGAGTGCACTAGCACAGTCATAGTTCACCGCAGCCTCCACCTCCTGGCTCAAGTGATTCTCCTGCCTCAGCCTCCCAAGAAGCTGGGACTTCAGGCGCACACCACCATGCCCAGCTAATTTTGTTTGTTTTATTTTTTGTAGAGACGAGGTCTCACTCTGTTGCCCAGGCTGGTCTCAAACTTTTGGGCTCAAGCAGTCCTCAGGCCTCAGCCTCTCAAAGTGCTTACTACAATAATTGATATATATCACAGAATTGATTGCTTATGCAAGTTAGGGACAAATAATGATAGTGTGGACCTCCATGGCCCTGCCACCCACCCTGAGATCTGGAACATTCTTGATGCCTCACCTTCCCACCAGAGAGTACAAGGCAACTTCAGACTTTGTGGGTCATGCAGTCTCTGTCTTGGCTCTCGTTGAGTGAAAGCAGCTGCAAATCATCCAAGGACAGATGGGCCTGGCTGTGCTCTAGCAAAATCCATCTTACCGATCAAGTCACTGGTTCATTTAATTTTCGTGTGTCACAAAATGTTATTAAATATATTTTTGCAGCCATTTAAAAATGTAAAACCATCTTATCTCACAGGCTGCACAAGACAGCAGTGCTGAGAGCCAAGTCTGCCCATGCTGAAGCTAGATTCTTCTGTTCTGTGACCATTTTATTTTCCATTTTGTGAAACCACTTCTAACCCCTTTTGTAACTAAGAGAAAACCCCAAGATTCCTAGTGGAAAGCCCTTTCTTCCATTTCTTGGAGCATCTGTATTTCAGGCCTTGTTTTGTAATGTTTTGACCATTTTAAAGTCCTTTCAGGCATCAGGAAGTATGTGGGGGTTGTGGGTAAGATTTTACCCCCCTTTTAAAAAATTATTGTTAACTGGGCTCAGTGGCTCAGCCTGTAATCCCACGCCTTGGGAGGCTGAGGTGAGTGGATTGCCTGAGCCCGCGGGTTCGAGACCCGCCTGGGCAACTTGGTGAGACCTCATCTCTACAATAAATCAAAAAATTAGCCAGGCACAGTAGCACACGCCTGTAGTTCCAGCTACTTGGAAGGCTGAGGTGGAAGGATCGCCAGAGCCCAGCAGGTCGAGGCTGCGGTGGCCGGCAGCGGCCACTGCACTCCAGTCTGGGAGACAGAGTGAGACTCCAACTCAAAAATAAAAATAAAAATAACAAAATAAATAAAATAAAATAAAATAAAATCTCTATTTTACTATCTTCAGTTTTTAAAACATAATTCTTGATTGCTATTCTGTAAGATAGGAGAGAACTCTTATAGTCCCCATTCCTTTCCTATCCTCTACCTGCAAACACGTCAGCCATATTACCAGATACCTACAAATATGTCAGCCATACTGCTACATTTACAATTTAAATTTATATAACAGTTGCATTACTTATTTCTATTGTTATATATGTTGTCAATATTTTTACTCGGTGAGTAAAAAAATCAATAAACAGCACTTTAAAGTTGTTTTTAATTTTTAAAAATATCGTTGTTAATTTTTAATATTGTATATGTTTCCTGCACAATCTGGCAAATTCAGTGACTCTATCACAAAAGCATATTATTAATCTCATTCAGAAATGCCTTAATCATTGAGATTTAATACATTATCTTTTCTTATACTTCCTCAATTTTTCAAAATAGCTTAATGGTCTTCCTTACCACCTTTCCATGATTTCTTCTCTTCCCCACTTTTATTCTACTTGTGAATTAGTCACTAAGATGTCTAAGACCATTCAAATGTAACAAATGACAGTGACTCTTCTATTTCTATCTGATATTTATGTTTGTTATGCAGCTATCATTTTATGATTTTTTCAATTGACTCATCGGACTGAACTTGCCCTGGATAAGAACTAGTTATTTGCTTAACTAGTAATAAGAAGTAAATGAGATTCCTTTCTCTCCTAAAATAATAATAATTTTATATTAGCAAATTAATAATTGAGGAATTATGATTGATATAATGGGTTTAAATTAATTTTTATCTGTGAAGGTATCAAAAAATTCTCTCAACATTTAGTATTTGATGATAATTTTTATTTAACTCTAATATTTTTATTGTAGGTGTCAAATTTGTAGCTCTTATTGGCACTCAATTCTCTTTGGAATTAAAATGTGTATATTTGATTATTTGAAATATTCCAGTAATATTTCTGGGTATTTTATTTTATTCCTACTCCCAAAAATTATGAACTCACACTATTCTTGCTTTCTTGATCTTAGTATATTTTTACCTCTATGTTTGAATATTCGTTTGAGATTTTCACATCTTAGTATTTTTGCTCTAGTTCAATGTGCTTCCCTCAATATTCCTTCCAATCCTTCTCTTCCTTGTTCTTTATTTTTAACAACATCTTATCTTTGTTTATTTTGCAAGGGATGTTTCAGTGAATAACATCATGGATACTATTGAAAATTCTATAAATATATGAACAAATTAAAAGATGCACCATGTTTCTAAACACAAAAATCTCAACGTCCAAAAGGTGTAAATTCTAAGTTAATTGATGAATCTATTCTATTTCAGTAAATATTTTCACTTTGACTTTTAGAGCTAGAGAAGTTGATTACAAATTTTATTTGAAAGAATTATTCAAAAGATTAGTTAAAAATTCCAAGAGAGAAATATGGTAAAGCCAACCCTACCAACCTTTTAAACATATAATAAAGTTTATGTAGTCAGAGCAGTTTACTATCAGTCTGAGAACTGGCAGCAAGATAAGTGGTATTGGGATAATGAGATAGTTCTAGAAGAAAAAAGGGGAAACGACCTAATTTTCACCTCTACATTAGCATATATGGCAAACAGATCAATATATAAATGTATACAAACTCAATGTAAAATTACTATAAACGATTAAATAAGTGGATTCTTAGTAACATATTTAGAAAAAATATCTAATAGATATTAAAGATTAATAGTATTGATGAAAAACATAAACTTTTTAATACTAAACATTGCATCTCTAAAACACCATAAAAAATCAAAGAGACAAATGAACAACTGCAAAATAAAATTGCAAATTATTTAAAAGAAAATCATTTATGAATTTATAAAGTGTTTCTAAAACAATTAGAAAAAAATGACAACCTAAGGGAACAAAAGGGCAAATAGTATAAATGTTAAATGCCAAAAAAATAAATAGCAATGCCTCTTATGAGTATTACAAGATGTACATCCTTAATAATTATTAAAAAATTAAATGTAAGTATAATTCATCATCTTTCAGGTTGTTAAGAATCTAAAGGTTGAAGCTGTGAATCACAGGGACATTTCTACATTGCTGTGAAAATGCAAACTGTCATCATTATTTGGGGGGAGATTTGGCAATATTCATCAAAATTGCACATTTCTTTAACCTATTTCAGAATTCTAGGAATCTAAATTAAATTGTGAAAAAATATAAAATGACTTATGAACATTCATTTCAGCTTCATTTGAAATAGTAGAAGATGAGAAGCAACCTAAATTCTGTTTAGGTTGACTGGTTATATAAACTATCTTGTTTAGAAAACTATTTGAGTAAAAATGAAAAATTATCAAGAAATATGCTATACTACTGGAAAATTGGATAGACTATAATCTACTAAGTTATTACCTTCAAAAATATTGTTCAATGAAAAATGCAATGTGAATAAAAACTATGCACAGCAGGCTACAGTTTTGTGTATCAGTGAGGAAATATTCAAAAATATATAAATATTTGTTTATATTTTAAAATAGAACAATGAAAGAATAAACTCTCAGTAAAAATATACTTCTAGGAACAGAGAAAAAAATAAATGATAGGAAAGAGTGACATCAGCAATATAGTGAACTGACAGTTTCTAAATCATTTCTTTTTTAAGTTCAAAACTTTCTCTGTTACCCAGGTTAGTGCAGTGTCATAATCATGGCTCACCACAGCATGGACTTCCTGGGCTTGGGCCATCTTTCTGATCCTTCTGCCTCAGTCTCCTGGATGGTTAGAACTACAGATACGCATCACCATGCCTGGTTAATTTTTTTTGATTTTATTTTGTAGATACAAGTTCTCACTGTGTTGCTTAGGCTAGTCTCAACCCCTGGGCTCAAGCATTCCTCTCCTATCCAAAGTACTGTGATTACTGGCCTGAGCCACCATGCACAGCCTCTAAATATTTTTTCTTACACAAATATAACCAAAACAACAAATAAGCAGCCACTTGCCTAGAAAAAAAAAATGACTTAAAAAAGGACGATTTATGTTTCCATATGAATTTCTGTATTGTCCTTTCCAGGTCTGAGAAGAATGATTTTGGTAACTTACAGGGTATTGCACTGAATCTGTAGATTGCCTTTGGTAGGATGGACATATTAACAGCCTCTTTGGAAGACAGTGTGGCGATTTCTGAAAGAACTAAAAATTGACCTTTCACATAACCCAGCAATTCCCCTATTGGGAATATACCCAGAGGAACTCAAATAGTTCCACAAAAAAGATACCTGCACATGTATGTTTTTCGCAACTCTATTCACAATAGCACAAACATGGAACCAACCATGTTGCCCACTGAATCTGGACTGGATTAAAAAAATGTGGTACATGTACACAATGGAATATTATGCAGTCATAAAGAAAGACAAACATATGGACTTTGCAGCAACTTGGATGAATTTGGAGTCAATCATACTCAGCGATCTATCACAGAAATAAAGAACAGAGTACCGTATGTTCTCACTCATAAGCGGACCTTTAACAGTTATAAGGAAGGCATTGGCAGTAGTGGGAAACTGTCAGATGAGGGAGGTGGGATTGGCAGCTGATGGAAACTGCTAGGGGTGGGAGGAGCATACCTCATCAACAAGCGTACCTGCATAATCAATGTTTGTATACCTAACCGTGAATTGTACTCCACATCTTTATAATTAGAAAAAAAAAGAAAAGAAAGAACCAGACTGCAGCAAAGAAACAGCAGAAATTCTGTAGAACACAGAAATCCAAAATGGCTATACAAAAAATGAAAATATCTTGCTCTGCTACCTAATCTCTTAGTCAGGATCAGAACAGAAAATATTTTCTTCTGTAAGTAAAAGGTAAGTAAAAGAACATCAGCAGCTGTTATCACCATCACAGACACCTGAAGCCTCTACCACTTCTACAGTCCTCACAGGCCCTGAGCCCAACTGGAAGTGCTGCTTGACTCCACATCGCTGCTTTCCCGTCAGAAAAGGAGCAGATTCTATTTTCCATCCCTGGCCCAAGCTACTGCTTGCCGTGCTGCACCATTTTTAAACCAGAGACAAGCTGCTATGTACCCCACCTCCAAGGACTGACTAACTATTATATCTCTCCGTGTCTGGAACTTTGCTGCCACTACACTCCACTTCTTGAGTTGTTGCTGAACTCCCTTTACCTTTAAATAAAATAGAATGGCTTAATGGATTAAATCAAAAAGATTCAAATATATGCCACCTACCTTTTAGCTTTAAGTCTACTCAGGCTGAGAATAAAGAGATGGAAAAATATGACATGAAAATAATAACAAAAATTATTTTCCAGGAGGGATAAATATGCTTATATCAGACTAAATGCACTTCAATAATGTGAAAAAAAATCATTATATGAGGGGGAGCCAAAAAAAAGGAATGATTTTTTTGGAGGGCAGGGCCCTTGTACAGGCTTCCCCCAGTAGGTAAGCATTCTAGGAACCCAACGGCATCAGTGTACCAGCTAGTGTTGTTATGAGAGGCTGCATTTGGCTTCAGTGAAATTAATTTTTTTGAAGATTATTTCAACGTGTTTGCCCACTTCATGATGGGTGGTTTACAATCAATCATACCTGCCCACATTGCTGAGTGTTTGGTAGTTTTTGATCACAGTATGACCTCCTCCTGCATCACCCTCCCTATTCACCTAATCTTGCTTAAAAGACTTAAAAGTCCTCAAAGGAAAATGTTTTGCTAATGTGGAAGAGGTGAAACAAAAAAATGCATCAATATCGATGAGTTCAAAAACTGTTCTGAACAGTAGTAAAAGTGTCTCAATAGATGTATTACATCAAACAGAGTATTTTGAAAGCAACTGAAGTTTAAACATGTAAGCATAAACACACAATTTGTTTATAAATAAATTTCTGTATTTTGGGGGGTATAGATGATAAAAAGGATAATTGATTAAGATAATACGACAATTGAAAATATATGTATGCCCAACAACACATCATATAAATATATAAATATATAAAACACTATTAATTGACCTAAAGGGGTCTGTCTCTGTCACCTAGTCTTGAGTGCAGTGCCACTATTGCAACTCTTTGTATCCTTGAACTCCAAGATTCAAGCAGTCCTACTACCTAAGCTTCCCAGGTAGCTGGGACTATAGGTAAACACCACCATACTCAGCTACGTCTTTTTGTTTATTTTTATATTTTTAGAAAAGGTCTCACTGTGTTGCCCAGACTGGTCTTGTACTCTTGGCCTTAAGCAATTCTCCCACTTGGCTTCCCAAACTGCTAAGATTATAGAATTAAGCCACCCTGCCTGGCAATAGTTCAGAAGTTTAATAACCACTTTCCAAAAATGAATAGGTCGTTCAGACAGAAAATCAACAAATAAACATCAAACTTACATTTTAGCCCAAATGGACCTAACAGATATATTCCAAACATTCTATCCAATAGCAACAGAACACATTCTTCTCTAGAGCACTTGAAACAGTATCAAAGCACATCATATGTGAGGCCACAAAACAAGTTTCAACAAACTTAAGAATATTAAAATTTTATATCAAGTATTTTTTTCCTATCACAACATTATGAAACTAGAAGTTAATAGCAGGATGCTTTTGGAAAATTACAAATTTCTGAGAATTAAACAACATGTTCCCTAGCAAGCAATGGATTAAAAATATATCAAAAGAAAAATCACAATATAAATTTTAAAAAGCATGAAAAGGGAACACAATATACAATAGCTTATAAGAAAAAACAAAAGCAGTGTTAAAAACAAAAAGACTTACAGCAGCCTAGATTTTTTTTTTAAAGGATTCTAAATAAACTAATGCTCAGGGTCTTAGAAAGAAAGGACAAACTAAGTCCAAAGTTAGTAGAAAAAAGACAAGTAGAAAGACCAAGCCAAAAAAAACTGAAATAGAGATAAGAAAAACAGTGGGAAGAATCAAAAAATGTATCTTTTGAAAAAAAAAGCAGAATTGAAAAACATTCAGTTAGACAAACTGAAAAGAAAAGACAGAAGACTCAAATGAAATAAGAAGACAACTGATATTACAAAACTATGAAGAATCATAAACGACTACTGTGAACAATATTCCTCAAACTTGTATATGCTAGAATAAATAGAAGAATTATTGGACACATGCATCCTACCAGGATAGAATTATGAAGAAATACAAAATTTGAACAGACTAACGACTAAAAAAACTAAATCAGTAATCAAAATTCTTTCATAGAAAAAAAAATCCCCAAACTTTGTGATTTCACTACTGAGTTATCCACATTGAAAGAAACAAATACCAATCCTTCTGGGTACCTGGTCTTAAATCAGGCAAAATGGGGACCAAAGGGAGGTCCAAAATTTACCTGTACAATGACCACTTGTATACCTAATCCTGAATTGTATCCCACATCCTTAAAATAAAATGATAAAAATAATAAAAATAAAATGAAAATCAATATGAAAAAGAAACCCAAACCTTACCATCATGTAATATACTGATGTAACAAAACCGAACATGTACCCCTTCAACATAGAAAAATTATATATTGATAAGAATATAACAGTTAAAACACAGGAAACAAAAAGGAAGATAGGCAAATGTGTATACATCAAGCTATTCTGCACAGCAGTATACATGAAAACAAAGTAGAGAGATTGTCTATAGAATGTGAGATAATATTTTCATATAAGCTCTTATTTTAATTATATAAGGAACGCAAATAAAAGCAAGAAAACAAATAGTCCAATTAAAAATAGGCACAGAACAAGAATAGACATTTCCCAAAACAAGATATACAAATGGCCAACATTTGTATGAAAAACGCTTGACATTATTAATCATCAGAGAAATGGAAATTAAAACCACAATGAAGTACCTCTCCACAACATTTAGAATGACTGTTAAACAAATATGAAAATTAAGTGTTGAAGGTGATGTGGAACAAAGGAATCCTTGCACACTGTTGATGAAAATGTAAATTTGTACAGCCATTATTTTTTTATTATTATTTTTTATTTTTTGAGTTGGAGTCTCATTGTGTCGCCCAGGCTGGAGTGCAGTGGGCTCTGGCGGTCCTGCTGGGCTCTGGCGATCCTTCCTCCTCAGTCTTCCAAATAACCAGAACTACAGGCGAATGCTACCACACCTGGCTAATTTTTTATTTATTGTAGAGACGAGGTCTTACCAAATTGCCCAGGTGGGTCTTGAACCTGTGGACTCAGGCAATCCACTCGCCTCAGCCTTCCAAAGTGCTGGTATTACAGGCTGAGCCTATCGATGTTTCTCAAAAAATTAAAATTGAATTAACATATGATACATAGAATTACCATATGATCCTACTATTGGGTATATATCCTAACAAAATAAAGTTACTATCTTGAAGAGTTATCTGCCCTCCCACGCTTCCATTTTCATGGCAGCATTATTAACAATAGCCAAGATATGGAATCAACCTATGTATCAACAATGGATGAATAAAATGTGGTATTCTGTAAGACCTTTACAAAAATCTTGTCATTTGCAACAACTTGGATGAGCCTAGAGGAAATTTCATCAAGTGAAATATGCCAGGCCATAGAAATACAATAACTACATGATCTCACTTATATGTGGAATTTAAAAGAGTTGAATTTTAGGGCTGAAGAAGAAGGGAAAAAGACTGGGGAGATATGAATTAAAAGATACAAAGTTTTAGTTAGGTAAGAGAAATAAGTCAAAGACATCTTTTGTACAACAATATAATTACAGTTAGTAACAATGTATTGTATTTTCGAATATTGCTAAGAGAGTTAAATGCTCTCACAAGGAAAAAAAGTACATATGTGAGCTAGCTCCCTTGAGCCATTCCACAATATATACTTAACATCATATTGTACATGATAAATATGTACACTTTTTATTTTCCAATTAAAAATAAGTTAAAAAAGAAGAAAAAGATCAGACACAACAAGTGTTATGAGGGTGTGGAGAAAAAGGAACACTTGCTTACTGTTGGTAGGAAGGTAGATTGGTCCAGGCATAATGGAAAACAATATGTAGGCTCCTCAAAAAAATAAAAATAAAACTACCATATGACCCAGCAATTCCTCTTTTGGGTGCATACTCAACAGAAATGTAATTACCATGGTATGAAGATGCCTAAATGCTCATATTTATTACAGCATTATTCATAATAGGCAAAATTTGAAGACAACCAAAGTGCCTGTCAACAGATAAATAAAGAAAGAAACTTTGGGGTGTGTGTGTGTGTGTGTGTGTGTGTGTGAGCGCCGTGCACACGTGCGCATATATAAAAACATATACAAATATATATACACACAGACTCACACAATGGAATATTATTCAACCTTTCAGAAAGAAATACTACCATTTACCATGAGGATGAACCTGGAAGATGTTATGCTAAGTGAGATAAGCCAGATTCACAATGAAAAATACAGTTTTATGACATCACTTGAATGTAGACTCTAAAATTAATACATCAAGTAAATAAAAACAGAGACTAAAATGATGATTACCTGGTGTGTGTAGCTATATAGGTTTGAGGGGAGGAAATGAGAAGATAAAGGACAAGGAATATAGAATTGAGACATGTAGAATGACTATGTTGACAACTCTAATGTACAGTAGGAGAACCATAGTTAATAATGTTGTATTGGACTAAAGATACTTACCAAATGAATAGATTGTAAGTGATCATGCTACAAAAAAGAGATAACTATGTGAGATGATGGATATGATAATAGCTTGACTATTATAACAGTTTTATTATTATAAATATATCAGAACATCATGTACTTAACTATATACAATAAAACATGAAATAATAGTAGAAACCAGAGATCAATGGTATTCCTTTAAAATATTATTTATTTTAGAATCATACACACACAAACATACACACACAGACACACACACACACACACACGCACACAAGGTGCCATAAAAATATATACATATTTTCATAAAGGAAAATATTGAAATTGTAATATTCAATCTATACGGATAGCAAAAGATGAATACAAATCATGTTTGACTTCTGCAATTATAATAGGTGCTCAAAGTGATTACCATCAGCGTCCAGACACTTCTGATTATGGCAAACTAAAAGTAATACATAGATAACCTGTATATCCCAGGGTTGCCAAAGAAATGTATACACATTTTTTTTTATTTTAAGAGATATTATCTATACATTGTTTCTCAAAATTGATTATATTGAGGTAGTAATGAGTAGTATGGCATTCACTCAGCCATGCTTCTGCCATTTTCTTTGTCCTGCCTGTTAAATGGTGACTCTTGCATTCATTTGATTAACATCATATTTTGAGCAAACGCCATAACTAAAATGTGTATACTATTTTTGGCATCCCTTGTATAGTTGTTACTGTTGCTATCATAAGAACCAAGATTTCAGAATAAGATTTAAGATATAATCACATAAAATAAGTTAAACAATGTTGTCTAAGTGTACATTTATATTGGAAGTATAAATTTGTTGATGCTTTTTTCTCTAATTCTAAAGAAGAATGTTTTCCCTAGCTTCATTTATAGAAAGTCCTAGAAATAAAGAACAACCTAGTAAAATAATCAATGCTATTTTCCAGGTAATTGTTCATAAACATTACTTTTTATTTAAGTGTTTTAGAGGTCTTTAAAAGAATTGCTGATCCAGCTTTATGTCTTATTATACTGTGTTATGCTTGAAAGCAAAAGATTATTAACAAATATGAGAGTCTTGTGATTATATACAAGCCTATGTAAAGTATGTCTTGCTTGACAAATATGGGACATATTAACAATAAAGAAGAATAATAACTATAGTGAATATAATATAATTAAATGTGAGTTCATAAATTGATAATAACTTCAAAATCATTACCTATGGAGGGCTATTAGAGCATCAACTTACTAATCTGAAAATTGAGCGAGAAACAAGCACTTTTCTGTCTGTACTTTGTTTTAGGGTATTAAATAGTTCATGACAATCTTTTTTTAGTTAGGAATCATAAATAAACACAGAGGGGATGCCAGAATTATAAAAGTTAGCATGCGTCAACACAAATGAATCCAGTATGATAACCAATGTCTCTCTAAACCATTCACTGAAAGTTGACACAGTGACACTAAACAAAACCACTAACCAAACTTTATACTACCAGAGGGGGTGTAAACAAAAAGTATTTGTCTTTTTATGTGTTACATTGGAATAGATTCACCTATAAACTTATCAAAACAAACAAAACCCAAAGCAACAACTTGATTCTAAGCAAGCCTATGTAATTATCATTTAAGGGAAATAAGGATGATTTGGGAACATGGTAAATTACACGAGTATATAAGAAAACTCAAGATCATAAAATTTACTTGTATTTACAAATGTATACAATTTCTTTAACAAATAAATGGCATGAGAGAAAAAGGCGTCAGGGAAAGAGATGAAGAATGGTGGTAACTCAATAAGTTCTATAATACATGGGAACCAAATGCAACATGTGTTCTCTTCTGGAACCCTCTTTTCAACAAACATTTTAAGGAAAGCTGATTTGGAATAAAATATGAGGGTTGTTTCTTTGAAAGGGCAAGATTCACTCAAAAAAGCTGAAGAGTCCTCAGAGAATATTGCTAAATTTATCTTGGAAGTATGTATTGGTTTTATCTTGAGAATAACTTTATCTTTGAGAATAATTATCTTCAATTAATTATCTTGATTTTCATTCTTCTTTCTTTCCATATTTTTCATAGTGCTCAAAATTGGAGAGTTTTGCTATAAAATAGAGGTTACAAACTCTATGAACATATCTTAGATGGAATCTCCCACAGTGCCTTATTCATCTGTATAATTCAACTTTTTTTAAAAAATATCATATTTGCTCCATTGATGTATCCCATTTCTGTCAAAAAGTTTAGAGGCATAATTTCTATGAAAAATTTTTGAATTTGTTATTTCATTTGCAAGAAAAATGGCATAGAAGAGTTGTAATTAATCTATCATATATAATTTAAAGTTAAATTTAATAATATTTTTAGCTAGTTATATTTTTATTAAATGCATTTACAATTCTACATACAAATTGTTTACCCAGCCACTGTGCAAACTTTTTTCTTTCAAAGTTTGCCATCTGCATTACTCCTTCCTTCCTTCCTTCCTTCCTTCCTTCCTTTCTTTCTTTCTTTCTTTCTTTCTTTCTTTCTCTTTCTTTCTTTTCTTCCTATCAGAGTCTCACTCTGCACCTAGACTGGAGTGCACTGGCTGAGTCAAAGCTAAATGCGGCCTTGACC
>CAUYQG010062704.1:0-35480 GCA_963574415.1 Tarsius wallacei | reverse complement strand
TAAGGGTGTCTCCTGCATTTTCTAAGATTCTTACAGTCTGAGGTTTTACATGTAGGTCTTTGATCCATTTAGAGTTAATTTTTGTGTATGGTGATAGGTAGGGGTCCTGTTTCAGTCTTTTGCATGTGGTCAACCAGTTTTCCCAGCACCATTTACTGAATAGGTTCTCCTCTCCCCAGTCGTTGGTGGTGGAGGCTTTGTCGAAGATGAGTTGGTTGAGAAATTGAGGTTTTGTTTCCGGAATCTCTATCCTGTTCCATTGGTCCATATGCCTATTCTTGTACCAATGCCAGGGTGTTTTGATTATTGTAGCCTTACAGTAAAATTTAAAGTCTGGAAGTGTGATACCTCCTGCTTTGTTTCTTTTGCTGAAGATTGTTTTGGCTATCTGTGGTCGTTTATGTTTCCATATGAATTTCTGTATTGTCATTTCCAGGTCTTAGAAGAATGATGTTGGCAATTTAATGGGTATTGCGTTGAATCTGTGGATTGCCTTTGGTAGAATGGACATCTTAACAATATTGACTCTTCCTATCCATGAACATGGAAGGTTCTTCCATCTGTTTGGTTCTTCTTGGAAGTCTTTGAGCGGTGTCTTTTAGTTTTCATCGTAAAGGTCTTTCACTTCTCTGGCTAGGAAGATGCCGAGATATTTCATTTTTTTGTGGATATTGTGAAAAGGATTGTGATTTTTATTTGGTTCTCTGCCTGCTGTTTTTGGTGTATAAGAATGCAATTGTCTTTTGCACATTTATTTTGTACCCCGAGACTTTGCCAAAATCCTTTATCAGTGAAAGCAGGTTTTTGACAGATTCTCTTGGGCTTTCAAGGTATAGGGTCCACCTGCATTTTCATCTGATCTTCCTAACAAGCCTGTGAGGATGGTTAGGTAGGTATTACAAAGATAAAGAAACCAAGGACCCCAGAGAAAGTGGAAAGTTACTTTCTCAAAATCATGTCATTTAGTTGGCAACACTGGAATTTAAGTCTCCCTGTTCCTCAGCTGGGGTAGTGGAGAGGGGAGGAGTATTTCTTCCTAATTTTTCCTTCCTTCTTTCCTTCCCTCCCCTCCTTTCCCCTGCCTCTTTCTTTCCTTCCTTTCTTCTTTCTTTCTTTCCCTCTTTCTTCTTTTCTTTCTTTCCTTCTTTCTTTTGAGATAGGGTCTTGCTCTGTCAACAAAGCTGGTGTTCAGTGGCACGATCTATATCCTCAAACACCTGAGTTCAAGTGACCCTCCTGCCTCAGCATCCCAAGTAGCTAGGGATACCAGGCATGTCCCATTGCACTGGGTTAATTTTTAATTTTTTTAGAGAGAGATCTCACTCTGTTTCCCTGGCTGGTCTTGAATGTCTGGCCTAAAGCTATCCAATTTTAGTTTCTTTTGCAGTGGTTGCTTGAACCTCAAGAAAGACTCCCCTTGTTTTGGCTCCCAGAAGTCTATGGTACCGTTTTCCCGACACAAACAGAAAGAACAAATACAGAAACAAACAAACAAACATCCGGGCTGACCTTGCCAGGCCCACTACTTCGGGGCCAGTGAAGAAATGTGCTTATCTCCCATGCTTGTGCCAGTTCCTCCAGAGCAGGCTCTGACCACATCTCCATCTTCACTTATCTTAAGCTTGTCCCATGCTACCATTTCTCATGGCAAGGACTTCTGTCCTTGAGGCTGCCACCTACAAAACCTGACCTTAGAGCCTCTTTCTTTTCTGTTCTGCAACAATGTCCTCAATGACTTCACTTTCTCTCTGCTAGAAAAAAGTGCCCTTGAGCATTTCCCCACCACAGTCTCTGTAGTCTAGGCCTGTGTCATCTCTTACTTGAACCCTTCTTTTTGGGCTCCTTGCTCTCTTTTTCTCCTCTAAACGCCATCTTCTCAATTCTCTAGCATGTTCCTAAAACATAGACCCCCATCAGGAGAAGCCAAGTTCTCTGGAGTCTGGCATTTGGGGCCCTCAATGACCTGATTCCAATCAGCCAACCTCACTACCCTGCCTTGAATGAGCCTTTGACTCCAGCCATACTCTCCTGGTTACTGCCTTTATTATCCTTATTGAACTCTCCCATCTCTAAGACTTTCCTCGTACAATTCCATTCCCAAGTGTAGAAATTTAATAAATCAACTTTCAAAGATGATCACAAATGCTGATAGTTCCAAGAAAACTTCTAGCCTCAACCCTTTCAGGAAAGAAGTCTCCCTTCACCAGGAAAAGCTAGTGCCAAGATTTCTCTCGTTTGCAATATTTTCCGATCTATCTACCTTCATCGGGATGTGAGTTCCCTGAAGCTCAAGACTAGACCTTGGTCATCTCTGTGTTCCCTACATCTGGTATAAAATATACACTCAAAAGTTTCCTTTGGATCATTTCTGGCATCATGTGAGTTATATTTTGGTGGCTCAAATATCTCTCTCCTTTCCTCTAAGGCAGGGCTATCAAAGAACACTGGATTATCCATTGCAAGTCAATCAATATTTATTTGCAGTGGTAGCAAAAAAACAAAGTAGAGAGATTGGATTTGGAGTTCCTACCCTTTGTGAACCCTGGACTTTTAGGTTGGCCTGAGATCCCTGAAATGCTGGTGGAAGGAAAAGTGAAAAAGTAGACTACCTTGAAGGGCCTGGCAAAGCCAGGCCAGGGCTGGGCTGTTCCCCAATGCACCTTTCAGCAGTATTATTCTTCTCAGAAAGGAAAGAGGCAGGCCTTGGGATTAGAACCCCTATCTTCCAGTCCTGTTTTATCCCTTGGGCAACAACCTTGGGCAAGACCCTTGGCTCTTCTGAGTTGTGGAGTTAATTATGGCTTCCTCACAGGTTTATTGTGAGGTGATCTTTAAGTACTTGGACTGGAACTTTAAGCCATAGAGAGACAATGACAACCTGTAAGATAGAAAATGAGTTTGATACGTTGGTAGTAGCAAGGTCAGACACTTTGAAAGTATATTTACCTAAGAGAAGTAAAAACATATGCTCACAAAAGACTTGTAAAAGGACCTTTTCAGCAGCTTTATTCACAGTAGCATGAAACTGGAAACAACCCAAATGTCCATCAACAGGAGCATGGGTAAACACACTAATGTATCTTTATACAAGGGAATACTATATACTCAGTAATAAAAAAGAAAAAACTGCCAAGATATAAAACAACATGGATTAATCTCAAAAACATGTTGAGTGAAGGAAGTCAGACCAAAAAATAATAGTGAACAATTCCATTTATGTGAAATTGAAGGTCAAACCAATTGAGTCTTTGATGAGAGATATCGGAACAATGGTTGTCAATGAAGCAGAGGTGAGGATTGACTGGAAGAGGCATGAGGGAACATTCTGGACTGATGGTAATGTTCTAATTCTTGATGGAGTGTATACCTCAAGAGTGCTTTTATTTGTCAAAATGTGTCTAATTACATATTTGCGACTGCACATTTCAGTGACCAATGGAAAAAAAATAGCTCTTGAGAAAAGTTGTTCAGATTCACTTTAGACCAGACTTAGAAATAAGCTTGTGACACTGGGGATCAGTGAAGTTGACAGTCAGCATCAAGTAGCAGAAGCAAATTCTCTGTGACCTAGTAATATCAGGGGGGGTTCTAAAAGGAGGAAATACTGGGAATGCACTATGAAAAAATATAGAGGGATCAAGGGGTGGAGTTTATTTCAGGAAGAGGAGAAGAAAGAGAATAGGCTGCAGGTTGGAAAGAGAAGAACCTGAGCCTTGCAGTTGGGTTGACATGGCAGGAAAGGGTCAGTGCAGGAGCAGGGAGATAAGGCTAAAGACGGTAACCACAAGGATAGTTTGAGTGACCAGGAGACGGTAGTTTCTCACTTTACAACAAGGAAAGGGAATATGCAGGACTGGCTCTCAGGAGAAAAGTCTAGAGACAGAGTTTGGGGAGAATGATCAGCATAGAGGGGTAAGTGAAAACATTTGGGAACAGACAAGCTGACCCAGAAAGTTAGAACAGTGTACAATATATGTGGTATGAAGACAACTCAACAAGAATAAAGCAATAACTAACATGAATAAAGCAGTGAGTTGACTTGTTAGCCTGGCTAGACTTTGACTTCAGCTCTGTAGCTGAGGATGGACATAGAGCTGGTTTCAGGTACAGACCAAGAGAAAGATAGATTCTTTCTTGCATGAAATGTCCATGGAAAGCAAATGTGGTAACTTTTCTCTCTGAACTGTATAGTGTTGCCTTTGTTCAAGGCATCTCCAGAGACAGAACCACATACACTGCATTGTTCAGGCTGAGTAGAATGAATTTATGTTCATGCATTTGTTCAGTAACAATTAGAGCCTACCAGGACCTGGATACAGTGGACAAATTTCTACTTCCATCAAGGAATACTTCTTGTGTCCCTGGAACTGTGCCAGGCACTAGGGATACAACAGTGAAGCCATTTCTCAGCTCATGAGAAAAAGTTCCAGAAAGGAATCACATCCTAAGATGAACAGACGTTGAACTGTTTTGTATTTTCTGATGACTATTATCCAACTTCTCTACATCTTACTTTCTTCATTTGTGAAAAGGGATTACTACTGCCTATAGCACAGGCTTATTACGAACATTCAATGTATTATAAGGTATTTATAAGGGAAATAATGTGTTTCTTGATATGTAGTAAGTGCTATATAAATGTTTTTCAAATAAATATATGTAATTGTTAAGTAAAAACCAGGGTTCTCAATGGAAAGAGCTACATAAAAGAACTTCCCGAGAGTTCTGGTGGTTAACTGGTAGAAGATTAATCCCAATATAAGATAAAATTAATTTTTTAAACTCAATTTATATTTTGGAATCGTTTTAGGCTTACATAAAAGTTGCAAAGATAGTACAGAGAATTCCTAATTCCTAAATTCCTGTATTTTAAAAAAATATATGCCCAGTACTAACCATGTGCAAATGCTCAGCCAGGTTGAGGTGGGCATGGGAGAAGAGAACCATGAAGGAGTGACTCACCTAATCCCTTGTGACTATTAATCATGAGAGAAAAGATGAGTTTATGTTTATGCATTTGTTCAGTAACAATGAGGGCCTACCAGGTAGTCGACACTGTAGCAGGTGCTGAGGATGCAGTGGACAACTTTCGACTTCCATCAAGGAGTACTTACTGTGTTCCTGGAACTGTGCCAGACACTAGGGATGCCAACAGTGAAGCTTACTGTCTATGCAGGTAAAGCACCACGGAGCTTCAAAGAAGGAGGATCATGTCCACTTGGGAAGATATTTCATGATGGACAACCTTTGAAAGACATAAACATGGAGAGTTGAAGAGTCTTATCCCTTGATAATAAGGGATAAGAGCCTCTTATTATAAGGGAATATGAGTGTCTTGAAAGAGCTGTGTAGCCTTTAAAAGCATTGAGACCTTATACCTGAGTCTTTGGTGACAATGTACCATTGACTGGGGAGTCTAGGAATAGAATTAAATTATTTCTTAGCACCTGCTGAGAGAGAGAGAGAGAGAGAGAGAGAAGAAAACATGAGAGAGAAAGAGGGGAGAAGGGAGAAGGAAAATTCAATTCTGTTTTCATTTAGAGAGCAGTAATGTCTGAAGGATTTCTAGAAGCTTGCTCCGGGCCTCAAACATTTTATGACTCAAATCATCTACAGGTTCTGATTTCCAAGTTCTTCCTGCAAGAACACAGGGGCTTGTTCCTTAAAATGACTCAAAGAATGTTGCAATGTAGTCAAATCAGAAACCACTTTATTTTTAGTTACTTTCTCCCCTTCCTCCTGTGAGTGACTTCTGGTATCACATGAAGGCAGCATATAAACTGTGTGACCAGCTGACCTTGTGTCCCTGGAGAGGAGCCTATGACCCAGGAGATGGATGGGTTTTTCATTTCTGTGACTCACGTTCCACCCCTCATTCTTTTCTCTCACATAATTTATTTATTTAGTATAGAGTTGTGGGATACACGTGAGGGTCAACTACATAAGTAGGGCTGCATGCAGCTGAAGTTTGGGCTTCTAGGTGGCCCTCACTCTCCCTGGTAGTAGACCAGGTACCTATTGTGCTGGTCCGTGTTCCCCACCCATCTCCCTCTCTCGCCTAGCAGTGTCCGGTGACTGCCTGCCCACCCTTGTGCTAATGTGACTAGTGTTCAGGGCCCACTTATGAGTGAGAGCATGTGGTGTTCAGTTCTTTGTTTCTGTGATAGTTCACTGAGTACGATGGCCTCCAACTCCATCCAAATGACTGTGAAGTCCACGATTTGTTCTTCTTTATGGCTGCGCAATACTCCATTGTGTATATGTAGTACATTTTTAAAATCCAGTCCACTTTTGATGGGCAACAGGGCTGGTTCCGTGTTTTTGCTATCATGAATAGTGTGGCAATAAACATGCATGTGCAGGTATCTTTTTGGTAGAGCGATTTATGCTCCCCTCAATCTTATCTGCTATTGTTAACTTCCTCAGAATGTCTTGGATACTATGAGCTTTCAGAGGACAAAGCACATGTCTGGTCACCTCTGCATCTCAGCAGAGGCCCAACACACAGTAGGTATTCAAATCTTCATAAATAATCGACTAAAAAGATGGTGTGATGTGATCCTCAGATGTGTTGCTTCTAGAAATGCTTTCAAGAATGCATTATTCTAAGGTAGACTCATTATGGAAAACAAAATTTCTCAGCTTTTACTGTGCTCACTGTATCTAGGACTAAACTCCCATCTTTAATGCATTTCCTTAAATCTGCTTCTATTTTTTTGTTAAAAGGCACCATCTTTCTCTCAGATACTCAGATTATAAAACTAAGAGTCTCAACTTTCTCTCTTTTTCACTCCTCACATGACTTGATTGTCAGCTCTGAATTCTGCCACTTTGCTATAGCTCTGAAATGCCCAAGCCTTCACTATCCTGCTCTGAATTATCCCCCTTGAGTCTCCAACTCTAATCCTCCAGCTCTGATTGCTCCTCAATGCAGTCCTGCTAACGTGCAGAAATGACCAGTCTCTCTCTGGCTCAAACTCCTCTGATGGTTATCCTGGGCCTTCATCCAAGTCCAGAATGGAGAATCTCCACACTCCCTGACACAATTCACACACTTCTTCCCACCACTCCACCCATCACTCCCATGCCCCAAACTACTTGTTTGTCATAATAAATTTCTTTATGTTTCCTAAAAACATCTGCCTTTTTCTTATCTGTGCTAGTTGAATCTTTTCTAAGTTCTGGGAGGAAGCAGTTCATTGAATCTGGCACATCAGCTTGTTCAGTGGTCCCACCACTGTTATTATAATTAACCCCCAAACTGGATAAACCCACTCTCTACCCTGTTGAAATATCATGGAGGTCAACGCAGGCAGGGTGAATGAACTCTGTGAGGTTAACACAGTCAGAAACCTTGTATCTATACCAAACAAAAAAATGCATAAATTATTCTCAGCCACTACAGAATTTAAAATAGCCCAATCAGGCCTGACGCAGTAGTTCACACCTGTAATCCCAGAACTTTGGGAGGCTGAGGCAGGAGGATTGCTTAAACCCAGGAATTCAAGACTAGTCTAAGCAACAAGGAACACCTTGTCTCTACAACAAATAAAAAATTAGCAGGTGCTTATAGTCCCAGCTACTAGGGAGGCTGAGGAGAAAGGATCTCCTAAGCCCAGGAGGTCGAGAATGCAGTGAGCCATGGTCATGCTCCTACACTCTAGCTTGGACACCCATCACCCCCGTACCCCAAACTACTTGTTCGTCATAATAAATTTCTTTATGTTTCCTAAAAACATCTGCCTTTTTCTTATCTGTGCTGGATGAATCTTTTCTTAGCTCTGGGAGGAAGCAGTTCATTGAATCTGGCACATCAGCTTGTTCAGTGGTCCCATCACTGTTATTATAATTAAACCCCAAACTGGATAAACCCACTCTCTACCCTGTTGAAATATCATGGAGGTCAATGCAGGCAGGGTGAATGAACTCTGTGAGGTTAACACAGTGAGACTCTCAACTCAAAATAAATAAATTAAAAATAGTCCAATCAATAGAAAGCCAATCAAAGGTAAAGACCAGAACTACACTGAAAGAAAGCCAAGTAAACTCTTTGCCTATTTCCAAGTCTCAGATAATTTTTCTAACACCATGGACCTTAAAATATGTGCTTCCCTTCACCAAACACCAAATTCCTGAATACTTCTTTCCTACAAACTGACATTACCCTCCTTTAATCATATAAAAAAGGAAAAAGAACACAAAGAACAAAACTGATAAGAACATTTGTCACTGAAACTGTGTCCCTGCCATTGTAAGCCTGATGGAGATTTGAAGGGTTCACAATTCCCAAAGCACATAGGTCTTTAGTAAGGGTTATTCATGCTACTGAACCTGGGATAAGCACAACTTGGTAAGGAATCCCTCTGTCAATAACACAAAGGCTACTACTTATTGCCTTGGAAGATATTAAACGGTTTTGTATCCAATCTGGAATCTTAATCTAACTTTTTTTTTTTTACGTTAAATTGTTCACAAATACCTAGCTCCTTAAGTTCTCATTTGAACTGGTTTTTGTGTCCCATTAATTAAAGGGTTGATTAAAATTCTTCATATTTTTTATATTTGTAGGAAAGTCATGTATTTAAACTTGCAGAATTATATTTTAGTGACAGTCTTTATTTTAATGACAACTATACTTTCTTAAAAGTAGAAGTGAATTGTTATTTCAGATTTTTCTAGGCTAGCTTTGTGTCTTCCCTTTGGAGAAAACAATTCATCTGCCTCATCATGCTACCTTCTTCCTCAGAAGTTATCATTGTCTCCTTCGCTCCCATAGCACTTTGAACCTAAATTGTTTATAACACATTGTGGATATTTACATGTGGGTCCCAACCCCATCCCTGTCACAGGACTATAATTATTTTGAGGACAGAAACTGTATTTTTTTCATCATTAGATCATCTCAAGCTCCTATAAATCCAAGCAGGCATTCTGTGCAGACTTTAGAATTAATGAATGGGCAAATGAATGACTGAATAAATTAATTGGGCAAGGAATACAAAGATGAATAAAATTAGTTTATTTGGTGGAGAGAGAAATTTGCATATGGAAAACCAAATCAAAACACAGTTTGTGTGTATGTATATGGGGGTGCCAAAAAGATGCATACACATTTTAAGAGATGTTATCTATGGTATTACTTTTCAAAGTGGAATTAAATTATGGTAGCAATGTGTAATATGACATTTGCTCAACCGTACTTCTGCCATTTTTTTTTTCTTTCTTTTTGAGTCAGGGTCTCACTCTGTTGCCCAGGTTGGAATGCAGTGGCACGATCACGGCTACCACAGTCTCGACCTTGCCTTGCTCAGACAATCCTGCCTCAGTCTTCCAATTAGCTGGAACCACAGGTGTGTGCCACCACACCTGGTTAATTTTTTTTTTTTTTGTAGAGACGAGATCTCTCCAAATTGCCCTAGTTGGTCTTGAACCCCTGGGCCCTAGCAATCCTCTCATCTCAGCCTCCCAAAGTAGGATTATAGGCATGAGACACTGCTCCCGACCGCTTCTGCCATTTTTCTCTGACTGTTCTGCCTGTCACATGGTGACACTAGCATTTATTTAATTAATGCCATCTTTTGAGTGAACCTCATACTTAAAATGTGTATGCATTTTTGACACCCCCTGTATATATGTGTATGGGTGTGTGTGTGTGCATACATCATACTTAAAATGTGTATGCATTTTTTGACACCCCTGTATATGTATGTGTGTGTGTGTGTGTGCATATAAACATGTCATAGTTTTTATTCCAAATTCACACATGCTCTCATTCTATTTGCCCAGTGTCAAGGAAAGCCTTCTACTCCCATTGCTGTGTATGCAAGTATTTTCCTTCTCATAAGGATGACTGTTTGATGACTGACGATTGTTTAAATAACTCCAACTAATCAGTTCTGCACATGGGATTTGGAAATCCTGAACTGTGTTCTTTGGAATAGGATATAGCTCTATTTTAAATATACTGCTGGCCAAGATTCATTACTAATATATCCCACAAGAAACCAGATGTTGCCAAGGTTTAGTTCACTTAATTCAAGTAATAGTCAACATAAAATTATATTTTGCCCAATGTTTTTGAATAGAGTTTTCGAATTTGTTGCAATGGGATTAACTAATTATATTAATTATTACCTTGATTCTCTCTGTGTTTCCAGTTGGGGCTAGAAACTTCTTTGACTCCTAGTTCCTGTCCTTCTCTTTACACAGCAGAACAGTCTGTGTCACTAAGCCTTCCCATTAGCTTGGCTGAGAGTCACTGGGGATATAAACCGTGCCTGAGTAATTCTAGATACAGCTAGCCCAGGGTCTGACACTACATAGGTTTCAAGGTTTGCTGGATGAAGGAGAGGAGAGCAGGGAGCATGGGCTCTGGCTCAGCCCTCAGATCTGGTAAATGACCATTTTCTTATTTTTTAAAAAAAATTTACTTTTGTAGAGACAAGGTCTTGCTCTGTTGTGCCCAGGCTGGTCTCAAACTCCTGTACTCAAGGGACCTTCCTGTCTTAGCCTCCCAAAGTAATGGGATTACAGGTATGAGCCACCACTCCGGGCCTACATGATCATTTTCAAACGAGTATAGCACCATGGCTTTCATACAGACAGAAATTAAACACTTGTCAAAGATTTTATTTAACTTATTAATTAATGAGAGATCCAGGCGGGTATTAGACCCAATTCAAAGAAGAATCCAAAGAGCTGGCACATTTATAGATGAGGAATATTGAAATAAACATGCAAATGAAAACAAAACCAGCTTCTTCCACAGTGGAAGAGGAATCAATTGAACCTCTGTGGATAGAACAGAATATACACGTCTATAAACAAGAATTATTTTGCATTGCTATCAGTTATCTACAATTTCCAGAGTTGTAAAATAGTTCCCATAGAAACAGAATTAGATAACCTGGAAGGGGTTGTCTAGACAATATAGAATTTCCCATTAAAGCATGAAATTCCCCTTTCAGTTCAAATCTCACCTGTGCTCGCCTGAGGGAAGGGCATTCTGGTTAGAGATAACAGCACCAGCCAAGGCCTGGAGGCACAAAGCTTCACGTTCCTGTAATGGGAGACAAGTTGCCAGAAGAGCAAGAAGAAGGCTGCAGCCAGAACCTAATAATAGCTCTGGATAGCCAAGTTAAATGATTTGGATTTAATCCAAACTTTGTTGATCACACAGCCCTAACAAAAAATATATTTTGAGTTCTTGATCCCAATTTGTGCATATTTGTTTATAAATTGCATACAGGTATTGTGATGCCAGCCTAACTAAGGGCACAAATTCAGACACTTAACAACTGTTACTAAGACAGTCATGCCTTAGTTTCCCTCCACCCCCGTCACTTTTTTAAAGAGATGGGATCTTGGTATATATCATTTAGGCTGGAGTGCAGTGGCTATTCACTGGTACAATCAGAGCCCACAGCAGCCTCGAACTCCTGGCGTCAAGCAATCCTTCTGCCACAGCCTCCTAAGTAGCCGGGACTATCGCCTGTACCACCTCACGCAGCTTCCATTTCCCCATTTTAAAAATGGAACTGATAATTCAAGGTTGTTTTTCTGTATTCAGTGGAACAGCATGACCACCCCACAGGGGATGTGTACCCCTTTCTGAAAATTATAAAGGGGAGGCTTGATAAAATCTGTGAGTTGTAGAAATGCAGAGTTTGGGATAGGAGAAAGAACAAAGGCAACGCGATCAGAGAAGTGGCAGTATTGTAGCCCAGGACAGAGACAAAGCGGGCTTCAGTTGGAGTACCATGGAGATGTGAAGAGAGCTCACTAAAGGTCACTGTGGGGGCCCTTTTCTGATAAACTTTGGACAAGAACATGCAGGAAAAGGCCAGAGTAAGAGGCTTGCTGGGCAGTGGCCTTATGTCCCGTTGTCCCCACTGCTTTGGAAGACATTAGTGGTTCACGTTGCCCCATGTTCATCTAAGTATACCTAAAAGATAACGGACCATGGTGTTACCCATTATTTATAGTCTCCCTATTCTGTACAAATACAGTGCTTGTTACTAGACAGTATTTACTTCATTTAGTCTTTCCAATAAACCTATAAAAATTATCATCCCCATTTTACAGATAAGAAAACTGAGCCTTATGGAGGCTAAGAGGCTTGGGCTGTGAAATGTAAGGTCAGTATAAGCATTCTGCCGTATAATTCCAAAGAGCATGTGATCATATCTTTCCTCCCAGCTAAAGCCTAGAAAACTGAGCATCCTCTTTGTCCTGGTTACCCCAGTGCTTTGTGTTTGGTGACTCTGTGTCCTTTCTGAGAGGAGGCTCCTTCTGACCTGAGATGGCCGACTGAAGAGCAGGATACAGGGGCACCTGCTTGCTGGTGCATCTCACTCCTCCCAGTGCATCTCACTCCTCACCCCAGGAAGCAGACAGGTATAGGTAGAGGCCTGGGTAAGAAGAAAAGGCCTCCGGTGGCCCAAGAAACCTACCAAGTATCCTCTAAAAAATCATAGACTGCACAGATTGCTGGTGGAATAAGTCAGGGTGCGAGGCCGGTAGGGAACCTACTCTCTGAAGATTGAACCTACAGAAAAACAAACTGAGACCCTCCAAGAACCACGGGCCATTGCTGAGGAGGAGAATCAGTCGCCTCCAGGGACCCTCACAGGACAGGGGTTCTCTGTGTCCTTGATGACCTGCCTCCACTGCACCTCCATTGTAAAATCTTAACCACTTTCAAGAATTAGAGAAAGTCTTCACTGAAATAGCTAAGTGGCAGATGAACTTCTCTAACTTAAAAATATGCTTTACAATTTTAACCTCTTGGTGCAGACCTAAATAAAAATGTTAAAAAGGCAAATGTGGGAAATCCCTGGAACTTGCTTTAATGAAGGGGTCAAAATGATTTATAAAGTGAGCGGTTGGTAATCTTCCACCCATTTTTACGTATTCATGTGAAAAGCCCACATAAACGGTGCTTCTAAAAGTTTTCAGCTCTTTCATTTCTGAAGACTGTGCTTAAACTTCTTTGTGAAAGGTACTCTAGGTTTGGTGAATGAATGAATGAATGACAAAAAGGTCTTTTTTTCTTCATTACCAAAGGTCAGTTTAAGCCAAGCCCTTGACGGAGTCATCACAAATTCTTGGAATCTCACACATAAAAATGAAGTCTTACCATAGGTGGTTTGTTTGCCAGGACCGGATTAGCACTAGTTCTGTTGAAAATATTTTATTTAAACATGGAAGGTGCAGTTAGCGTTGTGCCTGTCCACCAAGTTATATTTTGGATCATAACTATGATGATGGTTCTAACAATTACTCCCACTTACTGGGTTCTGCAAAGTTTAAAACTCTTTCGTGTCCTTGTCTCATATGGGCTATATCTGCCTCTCAAACGTTTTTTTTGTTGTTGTTTTTAAATTTAGAAATGAGAACATGGACATTCAGAGATATTTCAGGTTGCCCAGAAGTTCATCAGCCTTTGTCCACACACTACAAAGCAGAGGGCAGCCCCATACCATAGCAGAGCGACTTCTCTTTAAAAGGGGATATTGTTCTTTCTGTTCTCTAAAGAGGCAGCTCGAGCTTGTTGAGGGTTACAGAGAATCAGCTTCCCAATTCAGGGGAAATGGGAGAGAGGCAGACCGCATGCAATTTGCAGGTTTCTAATACTTGAATTTTTTCATAGAGTTCTCCTCCTCCTCTGGGATGGGCATGTGGCATTCTAGCAAATTCAAAATGTTTTAAATTCAGAGGGATCATTTCTTTGAAACAGAGCAACAACAAAAAAATAAAGCAACTAAATCCGAGTGTTGCAAACTCTTTTAGCAAATAGTTGTGAAATAGCGTCGACTTTGCCAGTTCCTGTTTTCATTTTCCATAAATCTATTCTGGTATCATTTTATTCCCTTGAAGTAGATGTAGCAAGTTCTCAGAGATACCAAATAAAACGAGATAACCATTTTCAAAAGTCTCCTTATATATTAAATAACAACAACAACAAAACTCTGACTCCCAGTGAAACTTAGAAAAATTACTTTTTCAGGGAAAATGCAATATGTTTTAGAGAAGCTACAAAACGATTTGGACATGTCCCCAAACCAGTGTTAACACATCTGCAGTGAGTGATTAAGTAAAGAACTATAAACTCGATCAGCTCAGGAAAAACAGCGAGATTGTAGTGCCTTAGAGTTTCTATAGTTCTTATGACTGGGAATGGGAGGGTTTGGGGTGGAAGGTGGGGGTGGCAACAGAAAGGGAGAGTGGGCCTTGTGGCCTCAGAAGAACCCCGCTCAGTGGATCACTACCCGGATGCAAGAACCTGAGTCAGTGGCTTTGCTTCTCTGAATCTTCACAACCTCAGCCACAGCAGGAGAACGGTGATTCTGATCTCACAATGATTGTGAAAAAACACTGAGTCTCCATCTAGTCGGAGTTCAGCAATGGAGCTGCTGCCATTGTTACAAATTGTTGCAAAGGTGAAAGAGAGAATGGATGAGGAAAAAAGAACTGGAAACTGCTCATGTGAAGTTTGGAGCAGGAGAGTTTTTAATTAAAAAAATGAGTAAATCCTATCAGAAGCAAGTTATTATGTAAGCAAAATACTCTGTTATCTGAGTGAGGTTTTTTGGGATACAAATCTGACACACAAATTCTTTCCTTGTGCTACTAATAGCACACTGAGCGGAACAAATGGAAGGCATTTACATTTCACCAGCTCTCCCCTCATGTCTTTTGATGGGGCAGTCAGTTCAGGCCTCACTAGAGCCAACTGCAGGCAGCTCAGGTTGGAGAACTCCAATTTGTAGTCCCTTCCTGGCCTGTTGTTTTCCTATTGCAGGCCCACCTTGCCAGGCCTCCCTCCGCCTCTCTTTTTGAATGGAAAGGCCTAGCCATGGCCTTTTTGAAGAGCAAAGCCCTGAGGAGATTCCATCTGCCGTGTTCCTGGTTGTCATGCTGGTTTTGTACTATTGATGAAATGAAGAGGATGGACCAAAACATCCCTCTGAGGTCATTTGCCCTCATGATCTTTGCTGGCTGGGCAATGAGAGTAGACCGGAGAAACATATAATGTCAAACACAGACAGTGTGGACTGGAACATTGTGTCTGTCTCATGCAGAGCTCTTAGCAGTCCCAGAGAACAAAATCTCAGAGCTGGCCAGGATCACAAAATGGAAATCATGCCATTTTCAATCCTTCTCACATGGCCAGACCCCATCGCTATGCTCACTCATGGCATCCCAAGTATCACACTCATCTCCCTTGCAAATCCATATTCTGTTTGGTAGGTCTCACTCCTACCCTTACTCTCACCCCAGACTATTAGCTCCATGAGGGGTAGCCTGCGTCTCCTATTCACTGTGATAGCCAGCAGCTAACACTGAATCTGGCACCAGTTGGTGCTTAGCATACACTCCTAGAGTGAAGGACTTGAATGTTGCATTCTGATTTACTGCTTTTTGTTCCAAGACCTTGGGTTCTCAATAACCTTTGAAAGTCTCCATTAAGCTCTTTCTGAAGGACAATAAAAGCTTTCATGATAAAAGTTTAGGCTTTTGGTTTAGTGCACTTGTGAAGATGTACCACATGGACAGCAAGACCCTTAGAAATCTAGTTCAGCCCTTTTGTGTTACAGATGAAGGCATGGACATTCAGAAAAGGGAAGATATTGTATGAGGTCAAGGAAGTGGTAGAATCACCACTGGATTGTCAACAGCTTATATACTTGACAAGGTATTTCCTTCCATACCTTGGGAGGGAATATAGCCTAGTGGTTGGGTGAGTATGTTTTAGGAACCAGACTGCTGGGTTCAAATCTTGGCTTTGCCATTTGCTAGTGTTAAGAGAAAAACCTTAGGCAAATTAAATTTGACAGAGCTTAATTGAGCAAAGAACAATTCATGCTTAATTCATGCTTAACACTGTATTTACATCCTCTTAAATACTAATTTTGTTTCTCCAATTCAGGTGCATAGCCCTGTTTATTGAGTGAGTAATTTGACTTGAACCACAGAATTCATTCAAATTGCATATCTTGACAATTTCAGTACTGGCTGATTTAGCATAGAAATCTGGAAAAGTATTTCCTTGGTATTTAATTAATTCTTATTCTGCTTGGGTTAGAAGTTTTATAAAGCAGTCAGTCTCTTCATTAGAGTTCCAGGAATTGTTACTCAGCCTAAATGCTATGATTTTTTTTGTTGTTGTTATCAGAACCTTTATTCGAGAGTGCTTCTCAGGGTCATTTCTGTCCTTTCCATGAAACTTCTTTGCTATGTTCTTGAAGACATAACACTTTAGGATTTCACTTGCTTGTAAAGAGCTTTCAGAAAATGCACCAAAACTAAGCAACTAACTGTGGGAAAGACTTAAAACGGTTATGGTTAAAGACACAATTGACAAGGAAATTGGTTATTTCTGTGATCTATAATAATTTAATATAATTAACATGATTATGATTGAGAATATACACAGACATGATAATTTTAGAAATCTCATACAATTTCGGAACACATGTTAATAACAAATTCATAAAAATATAATTTGAAGAAGGTGAAGCATCGTTCTATTCGACAATGTTTGTCATATAACACATCAAATAAGTCTGTTTATTATCTCTCTTTTGAATGCTTCAGGGACCCTTTAGAACATCTCAAAGTCAGTTTGAGGTAAAAAAAGACTTATTTTTAGGGTTTGAAATTTGACTTTGGGAAGTCAAATATGTCAAAGGTTTAAAATACAAACAAAATAGGGTCACAGGTCATTGAAATATAAGAAGTATTCATTTAGTCAAAGTGATAATTAAAGTATTTAAAAACCCTTTAATTTTTTATGGAGAGGAGACTCAGTTTTCTAGATAGTAAAAAGATCTTATAAAAATAGTATGAGATAGAATCTATCTCTCCTTCTCTCCCCTCTTTTTCTTTATAAAACCCTATAAACAAATATAACCAATCTCAGTCAGATTTTGAACACACAAGATTTCCATAAACCTTTTATATTCACTTACAGAATTTTTTCTATTTTGTATTTCTTCAACTTTTTATATTCATTTAGTTTTATTTATATTTTTTTACTTCATTTTATAACAAACTTTCAATAATTTCTAAACTAGACAAAATTACTTTTCCTTTAACAAAAATTACATACTCATGTTTTTTATAAACTTCTTCACCAAAAACACACCCGACTTTCTTTATACATTTTGTATACAGAATTCTTCTCTTATATCTAGTAACATATATTATATCCTAAATATATTAGCTATACTTTTAACTCAATAACCCCAATTTTCAGTGGAAAACCTAGGAAGTAAGTAATTTTGAACTGTTTTATATCAGTGTTTGCAGATAAAAAAATATTTCTAACTTTTTAGAAAGGTATGTTTCCTCAATTTTTTTTTGTTTATTAACAGATCTAAATATATTTATATGCCATATAAAAATAAAATGCCAAAGTATGTAAACTTAAACTTATGTTTAATAGTTAATATTTCAATATTTTAACTTGCTTAGAAATGACTGTTTATGATTATCTATTATGTAGCATGACATGACTTTAAAGTTTTAAATTACTAAAAAGAATTTTGAAACTATGCCACAGGTACCCTTCCTAATGTCTTTCCTAGTCATACTGGGTCTCAGGTGCCCATGTGGCACCCGGGATGACTATAAAGGACAGGGCCTATTTGAGTCCGGAATTTACACAGGTGTATAGCTCAGGACAGAGGACAGAGCTGTAAAGAGGATACCTTGAGGTTCCAACTTCTCCCAGCATGATCAAGAGGCAACATTGTGCCATACTGAGCTTGGCTTTTTTCTTGAAGCTGGTGGCCCAGGCACTGAAGGCACACATATGCTCCCTGGCCTTACCATGGTCATTTGTTCAGATCCCAGTATCTATAGGCTCAATACCAAAGACATATAAATAAGCTCACAGTAGGATGTGTGCAAGGCTTCAGGGGAGCCCAGCAGCCAGCCCTTACAACTTTCACCTACAGACAAATCAAGAAAGAATAAAAAATATTACAAATGCAGCAGCTTTACAGCATTAATGCATAGCAGAGGTAGCATAAAACTGTCTGACCAGTACATACAGGCAAAAAGTCTTAATTATATTCAATATTGACAATTCTGAAGACACTTCTACTTTATTTTAATTTTTAAAGAGATGTAGTTCATTATATTGCCCAGCTGGTCCTGAATTCCTGGCCTCAAGTAATCCTCTCACCTCAGCTATTCAAAGTGCTGAGCTAAACCTGGTTTATTTTACCAAGAAACTTAAAACTGGCTTTATTTACACTGTATCATCTTAGATCACATAGAAATATCACATGCACATAACCCTGTACACATATAGATATATAGACACACAGACAGAAGCAGGACTTATATCTTTCAAGGATTTTTTCAGCTGGGCAAGGCAGCTTATGCCTGTAATCTCAGTGCTTTGGGAGGCAAAGGAGGGAGGATCACTTGAGGCCCGGACTTCAAGACAAGCTTGGGTAACATAGTGAGACCTGTCTCTAAAAAAAAAAATTAAAAATTAGATGAATGAGGTGGTATGTGCCTGGAGTCCTAGCTACTCAGGAGGCTGAGGCAGGAGGAACACTTCAATCTAAGAGTTCAAGGTTGCAAGGAGCTATGATCACATCACTGCATTCTAGCCTAGGTGACAGAGTGATACCTTATAAAAAAGAAAAAAAGTTGTCATTTGCCAGCTTTCAAACAATTTTTCTTTCCCTTATTCAGACTATCAGTCTTCCAATTATCTGTTTCATTGCCTTAAGCAATTTTCAGTTAGGCAATCCTTCTAAACGATGACTCTTAGGTGAAACAAGGAAGAAAAATTTGTATCTCAAAAACACAGGCTGAGATTTCGGGCCAAAATAGTGTACCATCATCTGCTCAAGCCAAGGAAGGAGGGTGTAGGTAAAGGCCCAGTTCAGACAAGATGGCCAGGAAAAGCACTTAAAGATAAGACTAACCCACTGGTAAGGGTTTCTAGTGACTCAGTCCTCCCTCACTTCCCAGTGCACAGAGGCAGACCTTCTTACAAATAAAGATTTCCTTTATAGAGGTAGTTTTCCTTCCTTCCTTCCTTCTTTTCTTCTCCTTCTCCTTCTTCCTTTCTTTACAAAAGGGTTTCAAAATAGCCAGCTAAATGCCAGAAAAGTGTATTTTGGAAATCGATTTAGTTCATTAGGTAGTCTTTTAAACTTAGCTTCTATTTCTTAGCAAAAATTACTGAGTTCAGGGATGAGTTTATTAAGGAACAGGGCAAAGAAAGCATTCTCTATGCCTGTATGGATAGCTCTGAAAAAAGAAGTATACCTACTTTACCTGAGGGCCTACCTTTTATAAACACTTAACTTCTTTTTGTCTTTGGGGTGGGATAGCAACTAAACCAAAAGGTTTGCAGATTTTTCTTATCAATTAGTTACTCAAGCTTCTTATTTGCCTTTTGTAAAAAGTGTTTTTATAGGGGCAATAAAAATATTGAAGTCTTTTTAGAAGTTTCTGCCTATCAGTGGGCATCTCTGGATGAGCCTAATTTGGTAGCCCTCACTTTTAAATGCATTGCAGTGTTGTTTGTTTGGTTATGTTCCACTGTAATTTTAAATTATCTTTAGTAAGATTTCACATTTTTTCTAAGTGTTTGCTGCTTCTAGGGCCTAATACTTATACATGTGAAAGCAGACATAACTGGAAGGTGGAGTACTCAGTTCCTCAGAAATTAAGGATCCCATTTTTACACTGAATCTTGGCTTTGGCTTTCAGATGCTCTTGACCATAATAGTCAATGATTTTTTCCTATATAAGTATGCAAGAAAAATAAACAAAGGGGATAGAACACAAAAATCTCTTCAAATTTCCAAAAGCTGGAGTCACGATGCATCTTCCTGCAGCATTGCCATTTATTGTCAGTTTCTGTCTGACCCAGTCAGACATCATAGTCCTCTAACTGGATCCAATCCAGTTAATTATCAGATCCAAGTCCAGTATCTCTTGAGACTTCAGTTCAAATAAAAAATGTGCTGAAACAAATCAAAACAAAAATTCATGGAGCTTCAGAATCCAAGAGAGAATTCACCTACCATCCATAGTTGCTGTGAGAGTGCAAAGGACACAAATGGCCTGGCAGGTACCTTGCTTAGTCACTAGGTGCTCCTGGGGTGGTCCCTGGAAGCTCTACTTAGAATCCTATTTCTGATGCCATCTGTTAGGAAAAAAAAAAAACTTCAGACAGATAAAATTGAACAGAGCTTAATTGAGCAAAGAACACTTTGTGAGTCAGGAAGTCTCCAGAACTAGAAGTTCAGGGTGACCCCCCCCCCCCGCCCCCGCCCCTGGGTCTGCCACATGGTGGGATAATATTTTGGGGCAGAAAAAGGAAAGCTATATGCAGAAAATTGAAGTGAGGTGCAAAAATAGCTGAATTGACTATAGCTTGGTGTCAGTCTTTTTGGACATGGTTTGAATAGTTAGTCACCTGTGATTGGCCAAAACTTTGTGATTGATACAGGATTAGGTTACAGTCTGTTTATACATCCAGTTAGGTTACAGTTCACTAGGTATGGAAAAACCTTTAGGTCAAACTTAAAACATGTAAGGAGGTAGCTTTAAGCTATACTTAATTTATCATTAGTTAACTGATGTTGGGAAAGTCATTAAATCCACCCTGCCTCAGCTTTCTTCTCTGTAAAAGGGGTTAATACTAGTCCCAACCTCCTAAAGCTCCTTGAAGGATTAAATAAGTTAATATCTTTAAAACAGTTAGAATAGTATCTGCATTAATAAGCACTATATAAATGCTTATTCAAAATATTATCATATTCTGTAAGAATATGAACCTGATAATTCCAATTTAATAATTATTCCTGGGCCCCAATCTATGCCAGCAGCAGCATGTGGATGGAAGATTCCAGATGAACAAATCATGACTTTGGCCCCCAATTTGCTTACAAAACCCTTTTAACAGGAACCACATGAGGGAAGGATTGACCTGACCCAGTCTTGGGCTTAGAGAAGAGAAGCATCTATGAAGTCCCGGGCCAGACATAGTTGCTGTAGCTAACTTCATTATATATGAGTAGGAAGATAAAGACCCCGGGCGAGAAATATCTGTTGCTACCTTTGGGAGATGGTATTTTCCAAGGATGGCAGCCATAATACCTCCCATTCCACATGTTGTTCTGGAACCTTGGCACCTTCCCATTAAGTCTAATTCCCTCTTCTTGAATCTGGGCAGGGATCCCAGTTTGCTTGGAAGGCATAGGACGCTGCCAAAGTGAAGCTGTGTGGCTTCTAAGGCTAGGTCTTACAGGTTGGGGCTAGGGACTGAAGGAGGACTCTGCCTTTGAAATTGACACAATTGCTTTTAAAACCTTGAGCTGACGTTGAAGAAGCCTGAGGCTGCCATGCCGTGGGGAAGCACAGGTCACATGGAGAGGATATGTGCAGATTCTCTGGGTGACATCCCCAGGTGAGGGCTGTCCCAGCTGATGGCCAGACGCATGAGTGGAGATGCTTCTAGATGCTTTCAGTCCCTGGCTGCTGAGTCACCTCCAGTCTTTGAGTTTTTCCACATGAGGCTTCAGATATTGGGAAATAGTCAGATACATGCCCTTTTGGAATCCACAACCTACAGAATCTGAGTATACTGAAGTGGTTATTTTGAGTCATGGATGTTGGAGTGATTTGTTATGCAGCAAGAAGAACCAGAACTCTGCCCTCTGACCTTCTGCTAGGACTCATTCCTTAGGACTCCCAGAAACAGACACTTCTCTCTCTAGAGATCTTAGAGGAGGAAGGCGTGCTCCTAGCACAGTTAATAAGATTTGTTTCTTCATGAATCTAGAGAATTCTCTGTGATCAAAGATGTTACAGCTGGAAGAGCTTCTAGAGCTGCTATCCTTGCCAACATCTGGCTGTGAAAGCTCCTGAGAGAGTCATCTCCAGCATCACCAGCAGAGAGGGCAAGGAGGGTGGGTAACCCCTCACCTGCCCATGACTGTCTCACAGCTCTTCTGTCAAGCGGCCCAGATCACAATAGAAAGGGCAGATGAAAATACTAAGTTAATACTGGAAAATGTTAAATCCTCCTGGAGGGGTGGAATTTCCCTTACAGGAAGAGAGGAGCTCTTCATTTGGTTCATGAGATGGTTCCCACATTTTCCAGCCTCTGTTGTTCATCTTATTATCTGATGTTTTCCCAAAGTTCTGTGCATCGTGTCTATTATTTAATTTTGTCCTCACAATCAAAGCAGAAAGCTGTTTGTCAACCTCATTTTGGATACGTAGAAACTGAGACCCAAAGACTAACCCAAGAGCATATTTGTCTAATCCATGGTGAAGCTCAGATTTAACCCTGTGCCTTCTGGTGCTAAATTCAGATCTCTTGTTATTGTACTCCAAAAAGGATACTTGTTCTTGAGTAAAAAATTGATGGCTGTTTGCTCCAAAGTTGTCAGAAGAGTGCTTAATAAAGATGTGATGTTTCTCACTTTACAATCCATTTCAAAGTACTGGGATTCCGAACTTCATCTGTGCAAGGAAGTTAGGTTTTTTGTTTGATTGTTTTGAGTGTCAGTTTTATGTGATTCTTCCCAGGAGTGAGATGAAACGAGTATCATGGTGGTCCAATCCCTGCACACCTCTCCCCCCAAATTTCCCTATAGTCCCCAAAATGACTTGAAGATTTTGCCAAAACTCATGCTATACATGCTCTCATGGCATGTATAGCATCAAGTTGGCATCATTCACCATAGAGTTGACAAGAAATACTTGTACTCACATTGACCTTCTGTGAGCCAGTACTAAGCTGTTCCAGCAATGGATGAAACCAGTGGAAATACAGGTGTTTTATAACTATTTTTTTCCAAAGTAATGAAGTGCCCTCCACTCACATTTTTTCAAATTATCGAAGACAGTGACAAATAGTGCTGCTGGTCATATGTGAAAAGGACAGACTATTTCTGCAGAATGCTTCTATAAAAGGTCACCACTTGGAGCAGCCATTAATTCCAGAGAACTCCTTATATCTTTTAACAGTAACCCAACACCAATGACACAAGTACTGAACACTGATACCTCATTGTGGCATGCATTGGTGTCGGGGTGAAGGGCAGTACTGTAGGACTGAGTGGGAACAGGAAACAAGCCTGGACAGGAACCCCACACATGCTTCAGCCTTGTCTCCAAGTCAGCCATGGCAGGCGTGAAGCTCAAGTGGTCCCCTTGGCTCACACTCCTCTGGGCCCGTGAGCAAAACCTTGAAGGGAGAAAGGGATGACCAGTGTCTGTAGGATCACTCCCCAAGGTGTGACTCTCTTAATTGGGTGGGAATGCCCAGACCTCCTTCTTGTCTCCCCAGTGTCTGGTTTACTCAGTGTTTCCCTCCCTCTTTTCCTCTCTTCCTGGCCTCCAAGTATCCCTAGATGTCTGGTAGCATGTCCTTCTTCTCCTAGGGAAGAACAGATGGAGGGAAGTGGGTGGGGACCTCAAGAGGGAGATCTGGTCTAGATGGAGATGGAGACCTGAGAGGAACTGGTGCTTCGAAGTCAGCTGATGCCAAGGGAGTAGAGAGTGAGTTTCTCAGCATGAGGATGGAAAGCTGGTGGGGATTTGTCCTCACTCTTCAGAAGCTGCCAACTGGCACGAAGACGGTTAGAATGGATACGAGGGACTTTGATCTGGCTTCTGCCTTCTGCTCTCCTCATCTTTACCCATTTCCAAAGTGAACTTCCTGCAAGTCTTTCAACCTCCAGACTTCTCACACTTTGCCATTGCTCTTCTCTTTCTAAAAAAAAAAAATTTTTTTTAAATTTATTTTTAGAGACAGAGATCTCACTCTGTCACCCAAGCTGAAGTGCAGTGTCATGACCATACCTCACTGCCACCTCGAAATCCTGGGCTCAAACAGTCTGCTTGCTCGGCCTCCTGAGTAGCTGAGATTACAGGTGTGTGTCACCTCACCTGGCATTGCTCTTCTATTCCAGTAAATTTTCTACCCCCCCACCCTACTTTTGTAACTTCTGTTCACCGTTGGACACCAAGCTTAGGTGTCACCTACCCAAGAGTTTGTTTCTGGCCTTAGTCCTTCACCTCAACACACACACATACACACATACACCTCACAATCTGAGCTAGAGATGGACCCCTAGATTCTTGCCCACAGTTGGTATGGCCTGAGTGTCCCTAGTCAAGACCTTTCACCCTCCTAACCCACATTTCCTCATCTGTAAAACCAGGGGGTGGGTAGGCATTTCAGTTGTTCTAGAGTTCTGGGGAAGTATACACCATAAGTATGTACAGCCACCAGTGCTGCTTCTTCACTCTATTCTAAGTAGAAAGAAGTGCCTCTGGTCAAAGCAATTTATTTGCAGGCACTTACAATACAGCCTTGCCTACAGTGGCTCTAATTCCATGCTGACATTTTCAATAGAGCTGGCTTAATGGAGAAAAATGATCCTATTCCCTAAACAAGACAGACTTTAGTAGGGGTTGAGATGGGTATGGGGAACTTTTATTCACATGTCACTTTTCTCTAATTTTGAGGAATTTAAGCATCTTCTTTGCTTTGCTTTCCATTTCCTACCCATCCCATTAATAAAGATTAATGAAAGGACTAGAATCTATTGAGAAAAACAAATCAAAATAACAATTTCAGTCCTTTTGCCTAGAAACCTGACATGCCCAATTTGGGCATCTCATGAAATTCCATCCAGTTAAAATTGTGGTTATTAGGCAATTAATACTTAGTTTTGGTTCTGCTTACTCTCTGGAAATGCTGTTTTCCAAAAGCATAAATGTGACAGGAAATTTCTTCACTTCGTTTATCCCTAGTAGTTTAAATATTACTTCATAATTGCAAATGAGCTTTTCCTCATTTCTTGCACAGGCAGGAAATGGCTGGTCTTCTTATCTGGGTTACTGGCATGACACTGTTTCTTTCCAGGGTGATAGAGAGAAGCAAGTGAGTTTAGAGATGGGAAAACTCTTTTCAAACTCCAAATATAAAAAAAATTCGAGGAGGCAACATGGCCAACAGTGGCCTTGGCAAGCTTTCACTTCTTGGAGGTCAGGTGTCCTTTGGACAGGATTAGCCTGGGCTTTCTGGAGAGAATGGGGTGATACCCAGAAAGGAATGTGAGGTGCAGCTAGGTTGTGGAATATAGTCCCCCTTAGCATAGTTTAAGAGAAGTCTCAAATCGAAATGCTTGCGTAAGACCAAGGTTTCCCTATGTTATTTATTTCTCCTTTCCTTTCACAACTTTTTCTCACAAATGCCCCTTTACCCTCTGCTAAAAGAGTGATATTTCTTGCCAGTCCAGTTCCTCAATCTCAAAATTCGAGGAATTTGCAAATAGTCATCTCATGTGGCCCTGCCTCAAAGTTTCCTCGTGAACTCTTCCATCTCATAAAAGTATGTCTATGAATAACAGATCTTTGGGTCCTCTGGCGCACTGGAAAACTTTAAATGTCAAAGCATTACTTATACTTACCCTCCAATGTAAATGTGCCTCTGAAGACAATACTTAAGGATTTTTTATATGTAAGGAATGGCTTTATTTGGTATTTAAGACTTAAGGGTCCAGGGTACAGTGCTTTCAGTAGAAGCTTCTATATTTATATCTTTGCTTCTCAGTCTGATAAAGTCCTGGCTAATTGAACTATTGAGGAGAAATACATCCATGCACATTTAGGTCTCCTCCCAGTCACACCGAGGACTGAGCTGTACTGGTCCTGTCTCCATCGTTTCTGCTGCCAAATGAAATAAATTCCTTCATGTTTTTCTAGCTTGTACCAGAAAGTAGCACCAGAGAAGAAACTCTGGTCAGGTAAACCTTCCATTTGGAAGAACACGTCTACTAGGTTATTGGAGGGCTGATCACATTATTGAAAGCATCAACTAAGAATGCTTGAAAGACCAATCTTTGTGTGATGCCAATAAATACTGTAGACTGAAGAGTATCAGGAATCCACCTTAATATGACCAAGTGCTTGCGGATCAATTACTTTTTATTAGGCATTAGGGTTGGAGAATCCAGAACTGGTTCAAGTCCAGCACCATTGGTAGCAATATATAAATCTGACATCTGAGTAGGGTTTTACAGATCCTGTTGCATATGCCCATCATCTCTAGGTTTTCCCAATCTCCTGGTGAGGCAGGCAAGTCTGCGTTATTTTGTAGAAGCCAAAGCTCAAAGAAAAGATGTGATTTCCAGAAGGGACACAAATAATTTACCATCCTACTCCATGTCAACTCCCCTGGTCCTGCTTCTTACAGTTTCCCTATGGCCATGGGTGTGTCTCCAGGAAGCAAAAGCCCAGAATCTAGAATGCTTAAGGATGACAAAATGTTGAATTGAAATGAAGAAATAAAAGGTTCAAGAGATCTCAATATGGGGCAGTACAAAGGCAGAGCATGGCCAGATGATAGTCTGGGGAGAGAATTCTTGTTGCATATCCACCAGACATGGCCCTGGGCAAGTCCACCTTTGAAAGACCAGGCAGAGGGTAGCCTTCGACATGGGCCCAGTTTTTCTGATACATATCAGATATTCTTAGGACATCCAAATGTCTTCCCCCAAACCAAGAACTTTGGACTTCTCACAAACTCACTGAAGTTCTAGAGGTCTCAGGAGTGATAGCAACTGAGGCTTCTGGTCAGGGAATGCTGTCACTGCTATGTGGAAAGAAGGCCAGAGATCTGCCATAGCTTTTGTCTCCCTGAGCAGTCTTCACGGACACTGTGATCATAGTTTGACTACTCAGCGCTTTAGAATCCGTTACCAGAAGCACAGTGGGCCCCTTCAGAATCCACTCCTAAGTTCAAGAAGAGCAATAAAAAAGATGGAAAAGGAATTGGTTAAGTAGAATCAGACAACGAATTCTTCATTTGCAGAAAAACAGATACGAAGATGAACTTCTGCTGATACCATGCGCTGCAGCATCCAGAGCACTTACTCATATGTTGCTGCATGCCATGCCTTCTTGGCATCAATAACTGCTATTTTCCCCACCTGAGTGATAAGGAAATTAAAACTCAGAGAAGTCAATGTTTGGCCCAGAGGTGGTGGTGGTGAAGTTTATGAATCTAAAGCCCATGCTTATTCTATTGCTCTAGTGGTGGTTCCATGGCCCTTGATGGAACTCAAGAGCCAGTGAATATAATTTTGCGATGCTTTAGCAGAGACGGAGAGTCAGGGGGACTGCCACTCTAAACCTGATTCAACCTTAGCAGTTCCAGTTTTTCTTTATTTTATATACTGGGTTTCATATATAATTTCATTTGAGTCAGGGGTTCTGGACATTTAAAAAGCACTGGAATTGGCCCAAGGACCTTAGTTATATCATTTTTATATGCACTTGATCCTGGTTTGTACTTTGGATCAACCTGTGTAGATGCCCCTGTGGTGAGTTGAACCTCTCTGTCATTCATGACAAGCCCACCTGGGGTAAAGAGAATGTGTTTGTGTTCTGGAGGTACCACTGAGTCCCTCTGTGAACTGGAACAAGTTACTTCCTCTCTCTGAAATTGTTTTTTTTTCAATCTATGAAATGAGGACGTTGGATTAGATCCGCTGCCAGGCTGACATTCTGTGGAAGATTGAGGGAGGCGTGGAGACCGTTGAAGTACCCATGCATACTGGCTGGAGGTCTGGCGATAGGGTTGCCAGCTACAGCAAGTGAAAATACAGGCCCCCATGTAAATTTGAATTTTAGAAATCCAACAATAGCTTTTTAGTATGCCCCATGCAATATTTTGTACATATTTATATTTAAAATAGAGTATCTGTTTTGTATCTAAAATTCAAATTTATCTGAGTTTCTTATATTTTTATTTGGCAACTCTACCATAGAAATATATTGTTTCCTCTATCCCTTTAGCAAAGAGTTGAAACACACAAGCAAACAAATGAACAGCAACAAAACAAATCTTTGCTAATTTTGGTCTTGTTGGCTTGGTAATATCTTTTTCTTTGATCTTTCAACTTGTGATATCATAGCACCCAAAAATATTAAATGCAGAAGATAATAGAGTACTACTCCCAGTGCTTTCTTTAATTTAATGTTTATTTATTTTGTTTCAGAAATGTTCTGTGTCTGTACCTCACATTTTGTGTTTGCATCAGGGAGTTTTTTCATATCTGATGATTTAACAAAAGCTCTGGATTTGAACAAGCCTCTTTTCTCCCTGACTCAAACATATTTTTTGGCCAAAAAATCCACACTGCCATCACAAGAAATTCTGTTGGCTATCTGAATTTTCTTCAAATGTTATTACTTTGTTTTCATTCCCCCCCCCACCCTCCTCCAATCCAAATTTGCACTTTTTGCTTTTCAGCCAGTGATTGCATGTGGCTGGTGGTTTGGTGATTGTGAAATCATCTTGAAATATCAGTGAAGAAAGTGTTCCTCCTGCATTTGTGGCCAAACTCCCCTCAGGAACTTCAGGTTTCTCTCTGCCTCCTTGCGCAGGAGGAAGCACTTGCTTGGGGTGGCCATGGGCAGGGATGCAAAGAGGCTGGCAAGACAGAGCTCCTCACATTCATTTGTACATGTGCTCCTGACATTTTTTCAGATGTCCTTTGCAAATGTTATTTGGACTTAACAGGAAATTGCATGCATCTTGGATAGACTTAGAGGTAAACCTGGGCACTGCCAAGCCCATAGTTGGGCAGGTACAGAGGGACTGGACCCAAGCCTAGGCAGAGAGACCCCTGAGAGCAGCTTTGCCACTGACATTGGCTCAGTCCTTTGAGGGAGGAGGAGAGCTTTTCAAGGAGGGAGGTCAGTGCAGAGGGAATGTTGGTGTTGGGAGCCACCACATAGGAAAATGTGCAGTGAGGTGAACCCAGAGTGGGAGTCAGCATCACTTCAATGATGGCCCTTCCACAGAAGTGACAAGTGCCTTGTGGGTAGCCTCTTGACATGACTTGAGCATCAAGCTAAAGAATGAACCCCAACCCTGGTCCTGTGTGTGCTGGACATCCTACATGGGAGAGCCATGCCTGAGAGTCTGGAGATTTGCATTTTCCTCCTGGGTCTGCCAGGAAATCACTGCAAGACCTCAGGTCTCCGAGTCCATCTGGTCACTGGGCTTGTTGAGCTGATCTCCAAGAGATGCTTTATGTCCACTTTTTTGTGGTACTTTTTATTGTTACTTTTGTACAATAGTTCATTCATCTGAACACAGACCTAGAAATAGGAAATTCTGCAGCTTGGGAAGAACAGCAACAGAATATATAAGGCATACTTTTCCCATGTATATTACCTAGAGAGACTTTATTTTTATTTCTTATTTTTCATTTTTTTGAGCCTCCTGAGTAGCTGAGACTACAGGCATGAGTCTTCATGCTCATCTAATCTTCTGATTATTTTTTTTTATAGAGATGAGGTCCTTGCTATGTTGCCTAGGCTGGTCTCAAACTCCTGGGCTCAAGGAATGTTCCTACTTTGGCTTTCTAAAGTGCTGAGATTACAGGCATGAGCCACCCCGCCCAGCCAGAGAGACTTTGAATAAGAAATCCAGGTAAGTATGAGAACACATAAGCATAACCAACTTTCATTCCATTCTATTCATGTAATGAACACTTACATCTATTATGCCCCAGGCCTTGCTCAGGGGGACAGTGGTAAAGCAAGTGGAAACCCTGCCTCAGGAAACTCACAGTCCAAGGGGCCAGAGAGACAGGGAACCCAGTGATCTCAATGAACTGGAGCATTCGCCTTGGCAGAGGGAAGGGCAGAGCCCTGCAGAAACCTGAGGAAGAAATAGCTCATCTACCTCTGCTTGTTTCTCTTGTGGAAGTGATATGTGGAGGCGGAGGTGGCTTGAACTATTGGGGCAGCAAATAGAGGAAGTATATGCTATCAAAAATAGAGGGGCAAGGAGGAAATAAAAGTTCTTCTAATCTAACAGAAACGCAGAGGGGCCCAACAAAACCAAGGGATGAGTAACTTTCCCTGGTGCTTTTGGAGCTGGAATGACTCTAACATAGAACTGGGCTCAGGAAAAGAAACTCACTTCAACCAAGTAGCGACACTTGCTAGATGTCAGAAGCCAGAGCAGCGGGTGCTCTGGTATCCCTTAGGAAGGGATATATAGAGTTTCCCTTGGGAGGATGGGGAGGCTGCTCCCAGAGGTTTTGTGTTCCTCTTTAGGCCACCTGGTGTGGCCACTACCGCAAACGAGGACAGGCTGGGCCCATAGAGGCCTTCCGTTCCCAGAGTCCCTGCTGAGGGTGTGAGACGTACCATCCCAAAGGTTCTCGGCCTATCTAGGCTACAGCCAACCATGAAGAAAGGAAAGGCTGACCTGAGAATCAGCAGATACACTGCTGTCATGACACGGGGCTTGCAGAGGCTCTCTGCCATGGAATGTGGGCATGGTGCCTATAATCGTCCCTTGTTTCCTTTCCATGGGACCCTCCACTTGGACTTCCAACACTTCATCCACATGCTCAAACACTTTTCTCCAGCCTGAGAAATCACGGAACAATCCACCCACTCATCCCATCCACCCATCACATTACATACAGTCCTGGCACATAGTCAATAAATATTTAATGGCTGACTAAATAACTGAATGAGTAAAATTTAAAAAATGAAGAAAATACAGAAAGTGATCATAATGAAGTGTAACAGTGGGCTCTTTGAGGCAGCATGTGAACTGGGGCCTTAGAAGCTCAGGGCCTCAGATGCTTTCCCTTCTCTAGGCATGGAAGACAGGACTTCCAGCAGGAAAGAGAGCATATACAAAATTATGGATGTATGGATGTGCTAAGTCATTAGGTCTGCTTAGGAAATGTCAATCTAGTACCAAGGTTTTAGGAAAATATGAGCCCAGAGATGTTGGTAGGGGTCAAGTCACCAAGGTTTTCAGACTTCATGTTATCAGTAAAAAGACACTATATAGACAGTGTAAGAACTTTATTTCCATTGGAGCTCAAGAATCTCCTTGTAGAAGCCTTTTCAAGTTTGTCTAGAACATTCTTGAGTTGATACTAATATTTCATCGCCACCTTTAAACAATTCTGTATTTCTGCTGAACACTTCTGGGCTTTCCAGGTTTGAGTGTGTCCGTCCCCATTTTGCTTCTTCCTTTGCTGATGCTGGCCCTCACTGATGATTCCTTGCTACCTTTTTTTTGAGTCAGAATCCCAGGCTGGAGTGCAGTGCCACAATCACTGGTCACTGGGCTTCGACCTCCTAGGCTCAGGTGCTCCTTTGGCCTCATCCTCCCCATGACTGCCCAATTTTTAAAATTTTTTGTAGAGACAAGGTCTCACTAGTTGCCCAGGCCACCTTGCTACCTTTTGCCCCACTCCATGGCCTCCAAAGTCCCAAAAGCTAAGGATAGTAGAAACAAGTTACAGGAGCTATAAATGTTGGGTGAATCCCATGCTCATTTGATTTCAATGTTGCTAAGGTCAGAGCAGCAAGGAGCTAATAGAGCATTGTAGACTCAATAACTTTCAAGTACCAAATCAGAAAACTCCTTTAAAACAATCCTCGAAGTTATTTCTTAAGTCAATTCTCAGATCTTCTCTTCCAGGGAATTCCAGTGAGGAGTATCTGTGACTAGGTAAAAAACTGTGACCTCCAAATACTGCCATTTTGACAAATGCCAGGTTAAAACAGAGGCAGAGATTGGAGTGATGCCGCTGAGAGCCAAGGAACATCAAGGGTTGCTGGCTACCACCAGAAGCTAGGAAGAGGCAAGGAAGAACTGTACCCATAGTCACAGAGAATGCCTGTCCCTGCAGTCATCCTGATTCTAGCCTTCAAGGCTACAAAACTGAGAGAGAATGCGTTTTCATGTTTTAAGCCATCCAGCCGTGGCTCTCGGTTATAGAAGCCCTAAGAAACTAACAGAGAGACATAGGCACCAAGAGCCTTTCCATCCGATCTTCCTGTCCCAGGAGCAATTTTCTTGCTTGTATTAGAGGTGAACTATATCCCCTGGGCAACAAGGTCCAGTGAGTTCTTTCCAAGAGCATTCTGAAGTGTCCGCAAGCATGTTGCTGTGTCCCCCAGTGCTCAACAGCACCTCGCTTAAACCAGATTTTATGTTGTGGTTAAATCTTCATTAGAAGAACAACAGGGGATCACAAAATATAAAAAATATGCACCTCATTCTTCCTTTGTAAAGCTTTCCATTTTCTCCCGGCGACAAGAGTGAGACTCCAAATTAAAAAAAAAGAAGAAGAAAAGAAAAGAGAAGAAAAAACTTTCCATTTTCTATGGCACCTGCCGGTCCTCTTCCATTTGCACACATATACATGTACTTGCAAACTTAGTCCACATTCACCCTTGTGAACTGCACTTTTCCCCCACAACATTGTTGTTACATCATCTTATAATGTCTGCCTAATATTCCATCCGGTCGTTATACCACAATCATTTCACCATTTCACTCTTGTTGGTCATTCACTTTTTCTTTTCTTTTTTTACTCATTTAGGTAATGTTGTAAAGAACATCTTTATGTGAATAAATTGTTTATTCTTTTGGCCTATCTCCTTTGGATGAATTTCTAAGATAAATTTATGGGCTCAAAGGTAAATTTGTACTTTGTGTCAAGTACAAGTATATAATTAACAATTTTCCTTGAGAATCCAGCTGTCTCCTTTTTATTTTTACCTTTTAAAAATAAATTTTATTGTGCATATTTAAAAGGTACAACATAATGTTATGAGATATATGTAGACAGTAAAAAGTTTACTACAGTGAAGCAAATGAACACATCCATCATCTCACATAGTTGCTCATTGTTTTTGTAACAAGAACAGCTAAAATCTACTCATTTAGCATGACATCCATATACAGTACAATTTTATGTACTGTACATTCGCTCTCTAGACTTGTTTATTCTACATATCTTATTAAACTATTTTCTTTAAGAAGTCCCCAAAATACAGTGCTACCAAAAGGTATGTGTTAAATGGTGTTTTTTTACATTTTACATTATTATTTCCTGAGTTGAAATGGATTTATATCCTCTGTAGGATTCCATCTGGTTGTTGTGTTAATTGTGTTAATTGATATTTACCCATTACTCTATTGGGCACTAATTATACTAGCTGTTTCTGCATCATAGATATTAAATTAAACCATCTGTGCCATGTTTTTGAAAATAGCTTTCCTTTTTACTCTACTGACATTTGTTTTTATTGAAGAAAGGTATACTTTACTAAAGAGAGTTGCTAGAGAGTTAATTTTTTTGTTCCTTTGGAAGTTATATTATTTATTCCCTATTTACCAAATACATATTCTTCCAAAATTATGATTACATATTACTTTAATTCTATTATTTCTATGACTCATTTTAATAGTTTATTTTTAATCCATTTGATATTTTTTAAATAATATAAGATGTATTCTAACTCCATTTATCTTTAAATTGATATTCAGTTACATAAAATGAGTGAATAAATATGTCTTAATTATCCCAGTCAGTTTTGATGGATACTTGATCATATATTAAATTATCCCATATGCTTTTTTCTGTTATAAAAATGTATATTCTTGGGCAACCCCCTCAGGTCCTCTCTCACTGTAGGAGCTTTTCTGTCCTCTCAATAAATCCTGCTCTCAAAAAAAAGAGTATATTCTTTGCTCTCTAAGTATTACAGATTTTTATTATTGCTTTGTGCTATGGTTTACCTCAGGAGATCTGCTTCTTCTATCGTTGCTTATTTTTTTCAGCATTGTATGTGTGTGTGTGTGTGTGTGTGTGTGTGTGTGTGTGTGTTCTCATGCATTAATTTTTTCTAAGAAATTTAGATGAATCTGCCAAGTACAAAAAAGAGATTGTTTGATATTTGGACTAGAGTCCATTGAAGACATGCATCCATGAATGAGTGGATCAGGGTGGACTGGCCTGGAGCAATTTTTCTTAAGAGGTATGGTTGGGAGGACAGAGTCAGGATTTACAACTGGACATCTCTGGGGCTGAGTTCCATCCTACCACGTTGCTATTGCCTAGCTTGTGTAAACAGTCAGAGTTTCACTCCCTTCCTAAACACACGAGGATAATAAGGGCCACCTGAGAGGGTCATTCTAATTAAGTGAGGGAAGGCATGTGAAACACTCAGCGTAATGCCTGCCACAACATCAGTACTTAATTAGCGTTTTCTTCTTATTTTTGCGCCATCACTATTTGCAGCTTCGTTGGACCTTCTTAAGCTCCCTCCAGATGTGAATATGTTTCAAATAGTTTTCTCTGTCCCCTTATACTTTCACAGCTGTTTCTTGCTGATGCTCAAGGATGCTATAGATGACTGCCTTTTAGTCTTCTTCCCTACACTCCTTTAGTCTTCCCTACCCTCTTGTGAAACCCTTGTATCACAGCAAGTGGTTCTGTTCAGGTTCTTGTGGATTTTTTTTTTTTTTTTTTTTTTTAGGTAGACAAGCACTACCTTTTGGCTCAAGGCTTCTGAAAGCCATGGTTGTGTTCCTAAACAGATGCTAGAACATGTCAGTTCCTTGAGTCATGTTGAGGTTTGCCTCTACCCAAAATCAGGAGCTGCTCTTGGTTTGCTCTCTCAAGAACCACATTCTTGGGTCTCTACTCTCTGAGAGCAAAAGAGCCAAGTCTTTCAGAGGAAGCGTCCAGACTGGCATTACAGATTTCACTCCTCTATCCTCCACCCTGTACTAAGCTGTAACCCAAGCAGCCTATGATATTTTCAGATTGGAAGTCTCCTTTTGACCTCCTACAGACCAATGTAAATGCACATATCCCAAGCAAATAGTCCACTCTGGGGCTAGAGAACACAGGGCTAAGGCACCCGAGACTGAAGTTCTTATCTTGGGTCTGCTACTGCCTGGTTGTTGCTCATTCATTTGCTTATATCTCTCTCTCTTCCAAAAAAGTATATATTAAAAAAAGCAGAAACCATAAGGTGGGGAGAAAATAAGAAAGTAGGGGGCTGGAGAAACAGATGAAGTCAGGAATGACAGAAACACAAGTACAAAACCCAGTGTATTTGCAACTTTGACCTTGTACTTCCTAGCAGTCAGAAGAAACAGAGAAATGCTTCAGGCAAATTACTTTATCTCTAAATCTCAGTTTCACCGTTGTTGATAAAATGGGAGTAAAAACACCTACATCATTGGAGTGTTCTGAGGATGACAGGAAATAAGAGATGTGAAACCCTTAAGTATAAATGTATAACATAGAGTAGGGACCTCACAAATGCTGTTTTGGGGGTTTTTTGTTTTTTTTTTTTTTGAGTTGGAGTCTCACTCTGTCGCCCAGACTGGAGTGCAGTGGCTGCTCCCGGCCACCGCAGCCTCGAACTTCTGGGCTCCGGCGATCCTTCTGCCTCAGCCTTCCGAGTAGCCGGAATTACAGGCATGCGCTACCATGCCCAGCTGATTTTTTAATTTATTGTAGAGATGAGGTCTTGCTTGCCCAGGCGGGTCTCGAACCCGCGGGCTCAGGCAATCCACTCACCTCAGCCTCCCAAAGGCACGGGATTACAGGCTGAGCCACCGAGCCCGG
>CAUYQG010062696.1:0-26289 GCA_963574415.1 Tarsius wallacei | reverse complement strand
TCAGTGTCTGCCTTCCCAGGGGTCTGGGAGAGACCCATATTCTTCTTTTGGTTTTTCTTCATTTGTGTAGATTTCTCTCTCTCTCCTCCTTTCCTTCCCCTTCTTTAAGTCTGTTTTTCAGGGAAGGTGGGGTTGCTTTTTCTTCGCTTGCTCAATCTCCTGTTCTTCCTTATTAGGGTCCTCTGGCTTTGTTCACCTTTGAGGTTGTAGTGTGGGCTGCGGGCTGTACTTTTTGTTGTTTTAAAGTTTAATTGAGGGGAAAGTTGTGATTCAGAATCTATATGCCAATTTCAGCATCCACCTATCATTGTATGAGCCCACTGGAACCTATTTCCCACCGTCTTACAATCCTTCAGTACAGCAGAATGTAGGTTTGGTCCCTGAAACAAAAAGGAGGGACAAAAGGGGAAAGTAATGGAGGAAGGGGGGTCAATAGGAAGTTAGAAAGATAGAAGAGTGAGAGGGAGGACAGACAGACATACCAACTAAGAGGTGAAAAAGAGACACAAGGCCGGAGAGAAGTGAATAGAAATAATTCCCTAAAGAATACTTGTAGCTATACAAAGGCAGACCAAAAAAATCATGTCTTTTGATGCCTTTTGCCTAACACAAACAGATAGTGTAAATCAATAAGCAAGCAGAAGTGAGCAAAACAAACAGTCAAAGTGATAGAATCAAAAGTCAAAGTAAGAAATCAGACTAGCTCTGGGATCTTTCCTGAGTGTCTAAAGTCTGTTCATCTCTCCCTTTGGCTTCTCCCTTTATTTTCATTTCAGACAGTTACATTGCAGCTTGGACTTCTTCTTTTGGGCTGCAACCTGAGATGTCTGCTGCTTAGTTCCCAGGGGAGTGGCTTTGTCTTCTGTTTAGTGATGTTACCTTGGGAACTGAGGTGGAGGCTGCTGGTAGGTGCACAGGGCAATACAAGTCTCTGCCTGGGGAATGGCCGAAGTGGTAGTTTCACTTTCGCAGATCCTTTTTCTCTGCTCGTTTGGGTCCCTGGGCAATCCACTATGGGACTGTGGTGGCGTGGGAGACACCAGGGATCAGCTGTACAGCTGGGCCCTCTATGGGGCACTACCAGAGGGCTGGGGTGGAGATGGGGGTCGTGAGTTCCCTCCTCTGGAGCTGAGAACCTCCGAACAGCACCTTCTCTTGGTATGCACTTGCTTTACCCAGATCTCCGAATTTCAGAGCTCTAAAGCTCCAAAAGGCAGGCGGTGAGTGGTGAGGGTGGCCCTGCATTGCTCACGGCATATTTCAGTCAGAAATGGAATCAGTTTCTCTGAGGGGCAGGTGTCCAGAGTCTCCCAGGGTGACCGGAGACTTAGTCTAGGTAAGAAGATGTAGCCAGGGAGGGAGCTGAGACCCAAGATTTCCCACCCATGAGGGAGCAGGTGGGGAGCAATAGCCAGCCCTGCGTGGGACCGAGGGTCCCCAGGCCTCAGACCAATGCTGCTGGCGGTGGGCAAGGGGGTGGGGGGAGGAAAGCAAGAGTCTTTTTGGGGAACTCACATTCAGAGAATCTCACAATTCCACCTATGCCGTCGCCATCTTAACTGGAACTTCCCTTTTTTCTTTTATTACTTTGCATTCTTTTTCAGTGTCTAATATACATATATTGTCTTAGTTACAAGTTTATTATATATATAATTGACAAATCAAACATTTTCAAAATTTGACTTTCAGTATTTTTTGTAAATTGATAAGAAATGAAGGAGTCGGGGTACGTATAATGAGAAGTTTGGAAGACAACTGCCATTAGTGTTTAGTAATTAAAAGCACTAAGTAAACACATAGAAGCCTAGGCAGAAGGGATCTTTCTTTTCTGTTTCTGCTTTTGTTTTTCTGAATTTTCTCTGTCCCTAAAACAGATGGACTCCTTTTTTTTGATTATGTGAATCAAATTAATGAACATATCCATTGTTATCTGTGCTGTACATTAAATCCCTAGAACTTATTGACTATACAGGCAGTTTTATTTGTGTTGCAAATAAAAGTCATTGAAAAAATTCATGCCCTTATTTGCATGTTTTTACTTTATTGTTTTTCTTCTCCTGAGTTGTTTCTAAAAAACAAAGGTAGAACCCACTGCTGTTTAAACCACAACACACACACACACACACACACACACACACACACATAAAAAATGTATTAGGTCCAACAGGTTAAAATTTTTGTAAGAACTGCCATGTGTCTCAGGTTGATGCTGTGGCAAAAATATACTTAACAGTTACAGGAAGGAACACTAACATTTAAAAATATAGTATAAACACATATTTAAACTTATAAGTAGTCCTTAAGTATGTAAATATTGCAATCATTTAATATATAGTATTCCCTTCTGTGATAAGCAATATTCTTACATTATTAGAATAATTCTAATATGCCTTTTATGCTAGGTCAGAAGGAAGAAAAGTCAGGAACATTTTGCCTACAAAGTCCTTTCAGTTTATAAAGTACAGTCTTCAACACATAAAGTCAATAGTTTGCTTTTTGTTCAAACGAGGAAAGCATTCTGCTTTTATGCATATGAAAGTCTCAGTTTATTGTAATAATTTGCACATCTAACGAAAAATATTTACATTTTCTTATGCAGTAATGAATTACATTGTGAAACTAGAGTAATTTTTATTTTAATGCTTCCTTTTTAGAGTTTTCTTTCAATGCCCTTTCTCTGTTAAGTACTGCGCTCCTGCTTAAGATCTTTAGCGATAATTTTTTAAAAGGAATAAAAGGCAGAGGGATGGATTATGGTACAAAAGAAACATGCTACATCAATCTTTGCCTGAAGGGGGTAACCAGTCTCTTCTTTGTGCAAAGGATGAGTAGAAATCAGGCATCTCTGCTCTTTAAAAAAAATGCTTTTAGAAATTTGTCGTAAAATTACATAAAACTCAAAAAAACTCTTAATAGAACAACAGATATTCCCTTTATACCCCAAATTATTCAAAATGAATTAAAGTTATGCATAGAGCTAGATTATATAAGATAAAGGCTGCCTTGTTAACAGTTGTATTCTTATTGTTTCGTATAACATCTGTCTCATTTTAGGCACACAATTAATGATATGTGAAAGAAAGAATAGGTGAATAAGTACTTTCACATATTTATAATTTGAAATATACAATTAAAAATCAAATGTTATGCATATTAGTCGTTTGAAGTAAATATTTTATATTTATTTCAAAATAATTTAAAATATATGTCATATCTAATTTATTTTTCATACTTCTTTGTTAAACTTTAATGAATGAATGCACACAGGATGCACTCATGATGTTTTGAAATTAACTTTTTATCATTTACTTCAAAACTGTTTAACAAGTAACATAATATTAAATGTACTTTGTGTGCGTATTTGTAAGTTAAAATAACTTTCAATGGGTTGATTTAATATTCAAGATCTATATTTAATATTTTTGTGATTTCAAATAAAAGTTACATAATTTCAAATTTTGGTTTTATTGAAGAGCCATAATATTAAAAAATAAATATGAAGCCTTGGTGGTTCAACACAAAAAGACACATCCTGAAGAAAGAACTAATACTAACTAGATGTATTCTATTTTCATATTATTTAATTTTATATCAAATAAGACATAATCAAAAATTACTGGATACTAGTAAGCAGCAGTGACAAAAGTTTGAAGACTGGGATTCAGAGTCAGACCTAAGTCATAAAAACAGTATACAACGGTGAGCTTATTTCTAATAAGCATTCATATAATGATTCTTTTATATGAGACAATGTTTATCTGAGCAACATAAAAGGGAAAATTTAGTGCCATTAAAGTTGTGTGATTTACAATTAGTAAAATGTTTTATTTCTTGAAACTAATGAAGAGTAAACACTTAAAAAATGAACAATTTTATTAATGCTAAATCTAACTCAGTAAAAATTTAGACTAGATATATTATTGTAATCTTTGCATTTTAATTGAACAAAATTAAAAGAACATGAAGAATTTTTTAAATATAGTGACAGAAAAGAAAATTAATTTCTTCTCCAGTTACATTTGAAAGAAGAATAAATGAATTATCAATTTATAAAGCAATGTTTTTATTTTTATGTCTGGCGTATGAAAGAAAAAATGATAATAACTAACTAGGATGTGATAGCAGATGCCATGAAATGTAGTTGATACTTTCACAAATAAATATTTTGCTGTTGAACTAGAAGAAAATTGATGAAGTTAAAATTAGGGCTTATTATATTTTGTCACTGATTAAGGTATATATGCATAAATTTACATATATAACTAGACACCGTTTCATCAGCATTCACTGAATATGTTAATAAGAAAAAGTTATATTTTTTAAACCATATTTTTAATTTTAAAATTGTGGGGTACAGTTAAGGGTTAGGTATACAAATATGCATCGTTCAGACACCCTTGTTGATAAGGGGTGTACCCCCATCCCCAGACAGATATTGACTACTATTAATACCACCACCCTGCAATCTCCCTACTGGGAATATACTCTGAAGAACTCAAATCACTCTATAAAAAAAGATACCTGCACACGTATGTTTATCGCAGCATTGTTTACAATAGCAAGATCCTGGAACCAACCATGGTGTCCATCAAAAGAGGACTAGATTTAAAAAATTGGGGACATATACACGATGGAATACTACGCAGCCATAAAAAAGAACAAAATCATGAATTTCGCAGCAACCTGGATGTAACTGGAGTCTATAATACTGAGTGATCTTTCACAGCAACAAAGATCTGAGTATCACATATTCTCACTCATAAGTGGATCTTGAACATCTATCGTAATAATATAAGAAAAGGATCGACAGTGGTGAGAATGTATGGGGGCGGGTACAGGGAGGGCAAGGATGGTGGGATTAATGGTAGTCAATATATGTCTGAGGACCGGGGGACACCCCTTATCAACAAGGGTGTCTGAACGATGCATATTTGTATACCTAATCCTTATTTGTACTCCACAATTTTAAAATAAAAAATATGTCTAATAAAAAAAAGACAACAAACAAATCAAACAAGTGAGACGAAAAACAATAAAAAGAGAGAAAAACCAAACAAAATAAAACCTAACACACCATTGGTAGAGATTACTCAGCTTTAATATATCTCTTTGGGAGGCCCTCCCTCATGTGGCAGGTTCTGCAACTGTAGGTCTGTTACTGCAATTTCTCTCTTCACTGTTGAAATTTCAGATGTCAGAATCTTCACCCTCTGCTGGTTGCAATTGATTACTGGCACATGCCCACTAGGTGGAAGGGGGGGTTGGGTAACTTGTCTCAGAATCTTCCAGCCTCTCACTTCCTTCCTTCCTCCTACCATTGTCACAGTTCCCATGGCATCCAGTTTGCGGTGGGGGAATGGGGCTTCCAGTCTCTACCTTGCTCTCCTGATCTCTTTTGCTCATTGCTATGGGTGGTTGGGGGGGTGCGGTCAGTTAGGCACTCAACAGCCCCCTTCTTGGTCAGATCCACTATATGTGTCTATTGCCCAGCAGCTGGCTCAGGGTGGTTGGTGGATAATCTGGGGCTCTGCATCCACTGTTACCCACCAGGGCTTGTGCACTGAGATCTATGTTCTCCGAGTTCGTGGAGAACAACTTCAAAGCAATGCAGAGATCACCCCCTGGTCTTAAGATGCAGATCTACTGTTCCATGGAAACCAACCTGGAGCACTTCTGTATCCATGCTTTAGAGTGGCTGCTCAGTTTCCCTACAGAGTGCTGTTCCTGCCCCGAAAGGGGTGGGGAAATATAACTCCCTCCCCAGCAAATACCACTCTGTCCGCATCTTAGGTCCTGGTGGCAGGGCCTTGCAGCCTAGCCTGATGCTGGAGGCAGTGGCAGCGAGTCCAGGTCGGGGTGGCTCCTCCCCGTTGCTTCTTCAGGACTCTGTCTCTGACTCCCTTACTGCTCTCCATCCGTAGTCCTTGCTGCCAGTGTCTGGCTTGGTGCTGCATTGGTGGGAACAGCAGTCACTTTGGCAGCTTCTTCTCAGGAAAAGCTTTGTTGATTTTAGAAAATGGCACTCAGCTTCTGCACTCTGGGTCATGCTAGGGTCCAAGCAGAGTGACTAGGCACCAGTTGCTTCACTGGGAGAACCCTGCCCAATTGTTCCTGAGTCCTCACTCAGAGACCCACCAGTAAATTCATCCATACACTCTCTCAGTCACACAGGCACTCACAGTCTGACTGGTTATGTCATCATCATCTCGGAACTCCTCCTTCCCATTTTTTAATAGGTCTGTTTGTTTGTTTTTTTTCCTCTCAGCACATTTGAGTTCCTTGTATATCCTAGATATTAGGCCTTTATCAGATATATAGTTGGCAAATATTTTTCCCATTCTGTGGGCTGTCTCCCTACTCTCTTGATGGTTTCTGTTGCTTTGCAGAAGCTGTTCAGTTTGATGAGGTCCCACTTGTCTTTTTTATCTCATATGGCATGGGCATCTGGAGTTTTGATCAGGAATTGGTTGCCTATTGCAATTTCTATAAGGGTGTCTCCTGTGTTTTCTAAGATCTTTATAGTTTGAGGTTTTATATTTGATCTTTGATCCATTTGCAGTTGATTTTTGTTTATGATGATAGGTATGGGTCCTGTTTCATTCTTCTGCATGTGGTCAGCTAGTTTTCCCAGCACCATTTATTGAATATGTTTTCCTTTCTTCAGTCATTATTGGTGGAGGCTTTGTTGAAATGAGTTGGTTGAGAAATTGAAGTTTTGCTTCCAGAATCTCTATTCTGTTCCATTGGTCTGTATGCCTGTTCTTGTACCAACACCAGGCTGTTTTGATTATTGTAGTCTTATAATAAAGTTTAAAGTCCAGAGGTTCAGTACCTTCTGCTTTGTTTCTTTTGCTGAGGATTGTTTTGACTATGCATGGTTGTTTTTGTTTCCATATGAATTTCTGTATTGTTTTGAGATCTGAGAAGAATGATGATGGTAATTTAATGGGTATTGCATTGAATCTGTATATTGCTTTGGGTAGGATGGACATCATATCAATGTTGATTCTTCCAATCCATGAGCATGGAATATTTTTCCATTTGTGTCTTTGATTTCTTTGAGCATTGCTTTGTAGTTATAATTGTAAAGATCTTTCAGTTCTCTGGTTAGGAAGATGCCAAGGTCTTTCTTTTTTTGTATGGCTGTTGTGAATGGGATTGTACTTTTTAATTGGTTCTCTGCCTATTTTTGTTGGTGAATAAAAATGTGACTGTCTTTTACACATTGATTTCATATACTGAGACTTTGCCAAAGTTCTTTGTCAGTGCAAGGAGATTTTTGAGAGATTATCTTGGATTTTTGAGGTATAGAATCATATCATCTGCAAAGAGGGATAGCTTAACTTTCTCTTCTTCTATTTGGATACCCCTGATATCTTTCATTTGTCTGATTGCTCTAGCTAGGACTTCCAACAATATGTTGAACAGGAGGAGTGAGAGTGGGCTGCTTTGTCTTGTTCTGGTTTTCAGGGAAAATGCTTCCAATTTCTGTCCATTTAGTAATGTGTTGGCTGTGGGTTTATCATAGATGGCTTTTACTATTTTCAGGTATATTCCATGTACACTTAGATGACCAAGTTTTTTTTATTTTATTTTAAAGATGTAGGGTACAATTCAGGGTTAGGTTTACAAATGGTCATTGTACAGGTCCTCACTTTGGACCCCACTTCACCTACTTTGAGATTAGGCACACTTATTGATGAAGCATGCTCACCCTCCCTCCCCTGGCACTTTCCCACTACTGCTAATCCCTTTCTTGTAGTATTATGATAATTGTTCAGGGTCCACTTATGAGCGAGAATATTTGGTACTCAGTTCTTTGTTTCTGTGATAGATCACTGAGTATTACAGATTCTAAATCCATCCAAGTTGCTGTGAAGTTCATAATTTTGTCCTTCTTTATGGCTGTGTAATATTCCATTGCGTATACATATCACATTTAAAAAATCCAGTCTACTTTCAATGGGCAGCATGGTTGGTTCCATGTTTTTGCTATTGTGCTGCAATAAACATGTGTGTACATGTATCTTTTTTATACAATGATTTGTGTTCCTCTAGGTATATCCCCAGAAAGGGGATTGCTGGGTCATATGGGAGGTCGATTTTTAGATCTTTTAGGAATCACCACACTGTTTTCCACAGAGGTTGTACTAGTTTACACTCCCACCAGCAGTGTAGAAGTATTCCCTTTTCCCTGCATCCTCTCCAGCACCTGCTGTTTTCTGATTTATTGATGATGGCCATCCTGACTGGAGTTAGATGGTATCTCAGTGTAGTTTTAATTTACATTTCTTTGATGATTAGTGAGGCTGAGCATTCTTTCATATACCTGTCAGCTGCTCATATGTCTTCTTTTGAGAAGTGTCTGTTGATATCTTTTGTCCATTTTGTAATGGAGCTGTTTGTTTTTTTTCTTTTTGGTAGGGGTTTTATTTTAATCTTCTGCATATGGTCAGTCAGTTTTTCCAGCACCATTTACTGACTAAGTTCGAGGCTTTGTTGAAGATGAGTTGGTTAAGAAATTGGGGTTTTGCTTCTGGAATCTCTGTCTTGTTCCATTGGTCTATGTGCCTTTCTTGGGCATTTCATGTACAGCTGGTCTAGAGGCGGGGTAAACTCTTAGGGATTGAATGTCTGGGAAGGATTTTAATTCTCAATTGCTGATGAAGCCTAGCTTAGCTGGGTAGGAAATTCTTGGTTGGAATTGATTATCGTTGAGAACTTTGAAGATTGGACTCCAGTCTCTTATAGCCTGTAGTGTTTCTATAGATAAGTCTGCTGCTATTCTAATTGGTCTTCCTTGGTATGTAGTCTGAGCTTTCTCTCTTGCTACTTTTAGGATATTTTCTTTTATACCTACTTTGTGTAAGCTGATTACTACGTGTCTAGGAGTTGGTCTTCTCATTTGATGTCTTGCGGGGATTCTCTGAATCTGTTGTGTTTGAGTGGTCACATCTCTGAAGAGATGAGGGAAGTTTTCTTGGATAATATCATGGAATGTTTGTTCTGGGGTGGTCTCTGCTTCTCTAACTGCCTCATAAATGCCAACTAATCTCAGATTTGGCCTCTTGATATAATCACACATCTTTTGGAGTCTTTGTTCCATTGTTTTAAGCGTCTTTTCTCTGTTTTTAACAGTTTGGGTGAGTTCCATAATTTGGTCCTCAAGCTCTGAGATTCTTTCTTTTGCTTGGTTAGTTCTGTTTTCCATGCTTGTCAATTTGTTATTTATTTTGTTTACTATATTCTTTATTGCCATCATCTTAGTTATCAATTCTTTCCTCTGGTTGCTCCTCATTTATATTCATTCTCTCTATTAATGTCTTTATCTCTGGGTTAGTGGTTTGGGACCATTCTGGGGGCTCTTCATTGTTTGGGTTCCAAAGTTGGTGTTTTCAGTTGATGTCTTCCCATGGGTCTGAATTCTTCCTTTGATTCTTTTTCATTTGTGATAGACTTCCTCCCTTTCCCCCCTTCATTAATTCCTTTTCTAAGTGATGAGGGGGTAGCTTTCACTTCTGTCTGCTCAATCTCCTATTCTTCCTTATGTAGATCCTCTGGTTTTGTTCTATTTTGAAGCTGGACTGGGCATGGGGGGCTGTGCTTTTTGCAGTTTTGAGATTTTATTAAGGTGTGATGGAGTTGCTGTAGCTCAGAAGGTATCTGCAGATCACAGTATCCACTGACAGGTGTCTGTGCCCCTGGAACCCACTTTTCACCACCTTACAATATGCCTATGCAGTGGGGGCATGTGTATGCCCCCAGTGAGCAAAATGAGATAAGTAAAAGGGAAATAATATAAAAAGGATGAACAGAGACTAAAGGAAGATGAAGACAGAGGAGGAGGAGAAGGAAGACAGGCACACCAACTAACAAAGAAACAAACAAAAATGAACAAAAAAAAGAGAAAAAATATAAACATACCAACATGCAAACCAAAACAAACAAACAAACAAACAAACAAACAAACCTGGTGATCTGGTGATCCCCTGCCTCCCAAAATACCCATACACAGAAAAACAAAAAGACACCAAAAACAAAAAAGCAAACAAACAAGTACTAAAACAAAAACAGAAAAGAGAAAAAAAGAGCTCCCTCTGTGGCCATTTTTGGAACTTCAGGTTTCTTTCCCAAGCACTGAAGCTGCTATAGGGAGCAGGTTCTGGTCTCCAGCCCCTCCACCTCTGCTTTCAGCACAGGCCCATGGGGTAGCTTTTAGCCCCATGGACTGCTGTGAGAGGAGGGTGAATCAGATCCCAACTCATCCAACTCGTCCACTGCTGCTGGTGTTGCTGCCAAGTCCCTCACTCAGATCCATTGTGTCTGTGCCTGGTCCAGCGTGGGAATAGTACGTCTGTCTCTTCCTGTCCACTCTCGAATTTTCCTCTCTGGATCGGTGATGGTTGATCCAAGAGGGGTGTGGAGATCACTTCTGGGTCCCAGGTTGGAGGCTGAACAGAGTTGGAGGGCCAATGCATGTCTCTGCCTGGTCCAGGGCAGAGGAAATGGTGGTGGTTGGTGTCTCCTTGCTGGGGGGAGGGGGGGTTCAGCTCCAGATTTCCTTGCCGTGCCCTATCCATGGTTCCCTCTGCCAGTGCCTGGCCGACTGCCACAGCTGGTGCCAATGCTGAGAGCAGCTGACTTCTGCTGCCTCTTCCTGAGGGACCCCCAAGAATGACTAATGATCCTGCACACCAGGGGCTCTGATCTCAGGGCAGTGGAGATGGGTTGCAGCCACCTCCAGAGGTGGAACCCCAGGTGCTTGATCCGGGATCTTCTCTCAGACAGACTTTCACTCACCCAGCAGCCCTCACCCACTCACACAGACTGTCTTTCTGGACCCTCCCTCTTGCAGAGACTTTCATGCTCACACTGGTTTCGTTGTCATCTTGGCTCTCTTCCCAAGGGTTTTTTTTTTTTAATCAAGAATGGATGCTGGATTTTGTCAAAAACCTTTTCTACATCTAATAATATAATCATACCATATGACTTAGTAATTGCATTTTTGGACATTTATTTCAGATAAATGAAAACATTTCCACACAAAAATTGTATGTGACTGTTCATAGTGTCTTTATTCATAATAGCTAAAATGTGGAAAGAACCCAGATGCCCTTTAATTGGTGGTACATTCATACCATGGAATACTACTCAGCAACAAAAAGGAATGGACTATCCATACACACAAGTTGGACAATTCTCAAAGGCATTCTGCCTAGTGAAAAAAAGCCAGTCTCAAAATGTTGCATAGAGTACTATTCCATTTATATATCATTCTCAAAAAACCAAAATTAAAGTGTCAAAGCACAGATTATGGGTTCCCAGGAGTTAAGGATAGTGATCGGGTATGACTACAAAGTGACAACATGAGGTAGTTTTTGGGGTGTTGTAACTATCCTTTACATGGCTGTGATAGTGGTTATATGAATCTATGACTTTTTGAGTACTCATGGAACTGTATGCCAAAAAATTATTATTTTTGGTTTATTTTAATTTTAAAACTAAATTTTAAATAAATTCAGTATAAAAATACTAAGCATGCAGTTAATTAAATATAAAAAAAATAGATTATAGTGGACCTTGAATACCCAGCGGAGGAATTTAAGATTCATCAAGTAGTGGGTATAAAATGAAAGTTGTTAAGTTGTGCAGTGAAAAGTGTTTTGGGATCTGATTTGGACAAAGACCACTCTGAAAAGAGTGGAGGATAGATTTAAGGGACTGAAACAGAAAGCAGGACATATTTTATATAAAAGATAGTAAATGCCTAAAAGCAGGACAAGGAGAGTAAGAACAGAATAGGTTGGGTGGAATCTAGATTTGTTAAACATTGTGGTAAAAATTCTAGGAATTTGCCACTGATTTGATTGGCAGAAAAAACCTCTGTTAATAAGTTTCTTATTTTAAAGGACCCTTTCTTCCTGTATTGTGGCTTTCAGAACAGTAGTCCTTTGAGTATATACTTTGTAGGCAGTGCTCTATCTTGTGTTAGAATGGAAATTCTGGAATGAAGGCCCTGAAATAGAACAAGCCACGCCAAAGTCTGCAGACTCATCACCACCTGATAGTTCTCTGAATGCTGACTCTCTTCCCAGATACCCATATCAGTAATAGTTGACACTTATTGACTGCTTACCGTGTGCTAGGGCTTGTTTTAAGTGCCTTGTGTGCACTGTTTGTTTAATCATGTCAGAAACTCTCAGAGACTGTACTATTATTATTCTCTGCTTTGGTACACAGAAACTAAGACAAGACTTTCCTACGATTCACACAGAAGGTAAATGACTTAGCCAATATTCAAAGCTTGAGCAGCCTGACTCCATGGCCCAGGCTCTTGAATGTTATGCTGTTATTTCTTATAAGAGGTCAAATATCCTTGAAAATGGATGAGTAGAAAAGAAAAGACTCCTGGTAGCTTTCTCTGCCTTGGCCACTTCCCTTCAATTATTTCTCCTTTTGTGTTACCTGCTATAATTATTGTCTTTTTAAATTGCCATTGCCTATGATTAAATACTCCAGTTCTATTATCAGTTTCCTCACAGTCACTTGGTAGGAAGTCTCTTCTTAGTAGTCCTCATATCCCTGCCTCCCTTCTAAGTATTTTGGGTGACTCTTTTGGTTGAGTTCTTCTCCTAGCTTACCCTAACAGGGAACTCTATGTTTGTATATTTCAGAGTCAGAAAGTGAGTGGGGATGATGGACTGCTGGGATAAATTGAGAAGGCCTTCCATCTGAGTTAGTTCACAGGTGTGTGGAATGAGGCTATGTTGTCTTTACTCCCAAGTAAATATCAGGAAACCAAGAGGAGGGAGCAAGTTTTGCTGAATAGAGGCTATGTGTGTTAATAGTGAGTCAAGAAAACTACAGCCAATGGGCCAAATATAGCCCATTAAATTTTCATAGACAAAATGTTGGAACACAGCCATGCCCATTCATTTATGTATTGTCTACAGCTGCTTTTGTGTGATGATCGAGAGTTGAGTAGTTGCAATAGAGATCATATGGCTTACAGAGCCTCAGATATCTACTAATTGGTCCTTTACAAAAAAATGTTGCCAACCCTTTGGTGTATGAGATGGAGCAGCCTGTATGATTGGAGGTTTCTGTGCAAAGAAATACTAATAGATTACATCTGCATTTCAGATAGTGAGTTGAGAAAAATAATCTAGATTCAGGGACCAAGAAGGCCAAAACTAGGGAGGGCTTAGTTCAAATAGATAAACAGATAAAAGGGAACAGCTTTTAGAGATGCAGAAGAGATAAATTCTCCAAAATTTTGCTGAAGTGTGTGTGTGTGTGTGTGTGCGCGCGCGCGCGCACATGTGTATGGTGAGAAAAGAGGATCTCCATTCTGAGCAAATGAGAAGACAGAGAGGAACACAGCACACCAAAAAAGGTATAAGGAAAAATATTCTCCCCGTTTCTTTAACTTTTGTTTGAAAAAACGACTACATTTATAGTTACAGGAGTTTGCTTTAAAGCTGGCCTTCCAAGGCCTGTATTTGTTAGGCAACAGTGCCCCTAGTGTCTACATGGCAGCATCACACTCTGATAGACAGACACTAGAGATTACCTGACCAGGGCTGAAACGGTATAGACTAGTTGTAAAGATCATGTTGTTTAGACAGTTTCTCCTTTTTTTTTTTCAAAATTGATATAGATGGCCAGATGAGATATAACCTAACTAGGAATATGTTAGTTAAATCTGCTTATTGAGAGAGGATGTTAAAGATGGACCTGGTGTCTTTATTTCCTTGTGAGAGCAATTCATGTATATTTGAAGTGTAAAAATAGTGTTGTCCTCTCTCAAGAAACTGCCTCCAGTTCTGCCGTATCTACAAGGCCGTGGACTAAGAATAGCGTCATAATGATTTTTGGGGGTCATTTGTCATGGGTAACCTAAGAAAGAGACTAATGAATTAATGAACTCTTTTGGTATCTCCCAGGCCAGGATAGCTGTCTTCCTGTTGAAGCCCTGTGAGAATGTGAAAGCAGAAAGAAGATGCCAAATCAGGATCCAGTCTTGTATATGCAAAGAACTTCTATCATGTAAAAGGCTGGATGTCCCTAAGACTGTCCTTTCTTTTCTAGGGAATGGCCATGATTCTCAACCACAATGTTTTTCTCTCAACCATAAACACACAGTGAGTGTGTTGAGTCAGTGCACAGTCTTTTCTTATACCCTTCTGGGGAGGCTGGCTCGTCTTTTGCCACTAGCCTTAAGAAGCCAGGAATAGCAAACAACCATAGGCTCCACATCATGGGAACCAAATTGAAAGTGTAAATGAAAAGATTATAACGGGGCAGGTGGACTGTGACCTTTGTTTTGCTCTCAGTCTCCAATTATTTGGGCATGGAACAATTCGAGTAAATAATGACTAGTTTTAATAGTGTCATTATGTTTTTTGCAGGTTGAATATGCTTATGCACAGATTTCATGGCCTTGTTGCCCAAAAGGCTCCTAGCTTCTGTTCCTGTCTGAAAATTTTCTAAAGAGGTCACAATTCTACAATATAGGTGAGTAGTAAGTGGGATAGCTGTTCCCACTTTATTTTTTTCTGTTTTCACTATTTCCTTCTCTTTTCTCCCTCTTCCCTGAACCTGAATCCTCTAAATCTAGTAATGCCATCACTGGTTGACAATCTATTTTTTTTTTTAGTTTATGAAATTTTTTTTGCTGTAAGAACACTTAGCATGAGAGATCTATCCATTTAACAAAAATGTTAAGTATACAATACAGTACTGTTGATTATAAGTACAATGTTGTATAGATTGGTGTAATCCAGAACCAGGATGTAGACTAGAAAGAATTCCAAAATAGGAGTTGCAAAAGTCTCCTTCCAGACCAAGAGTTGTGGCTTTATAATTAAGTATCTGAATGGCCTGGGAACATTTGCTTAATATGTTTGATATTCAGATTTCTTGTCTTTATTAAGGGGGTAGAATCAGATGAGCTCTGAGATACCTGAAATCCATTTGAAATATCTTCAAAGTCCATGAACACATTTTTTGAAGTTTCCATTCTGTGGGAGGATACAGAGATGTCCTTCATGAGTTCACAATAAAGGGAGAGGCGGGGGGGGGGGGGGAGGAGGGAGGGAGAGGGAGAGAAGTTGCTAATAAGTAGAGATCATTCAGTGAGATATAAAGATAGAACAGAATTAATTCTAATGCAAAGCACCTGTGGAGACTTTAGGATGAGGTATGAATTGAGTGTAGTTTGAATGTAGTAAAGACAATTTCAGATTTGAGGCTTCAGCTTGAGTCTTGAATCATTGGGGAAACAAACTTTGGAGTAGACTGCCTGAGTTTGAATCCAAGCTCTACCACTTAGCAGCTATGATATCTTGGGATCACCTATAAAATAAGGATAAAATAGTAGTTTGTTAAATACAGTTAAATGTGTTAACATATATAAAGGTCTTAGAATTATCTATGGTTGTTAGTAATGTTTCTGTACAGAGAAATGCTGTATAGGTAAACTTTTCTACAAATAGTTTCCATAGATACTATTGAAGATGGAAGCTTCAAGAGTCAGTTGTAGTTGGAACATGTGCCATGGAGATGTTTTCTGGACTAGAAAGCAAGCAAGGGTTAGACCTTAATGTGTGTGTCTGTATAATCAAGGATTTTTCAAGTTTATGTTGGAGGAAAAGTTGAAAAAAATAATGGTTTTCTCAAATGCCCAGGAGAGTGCCCGGCTCATAGTAGACATTACATATAGATTTCTTAAATGAATGAATGAAATTTGACGCAGTGGAATGAAATAGAGTTCATACTGTACACTAGACAGACTACTTTGATAATGATAAAACATTGCTGCTGAGTTAGGGAAAGAAAGACTGCTATGTGCAGGTCATTTAGGAGGCTCTCCCAGCAGTTTAGGTGAGACATGTTTAGGGCGTATACCAAGATAGGAACCATGTGAGTAAACAGTGGATAAAGTGCATAGAAATGAAAGAACAATACTTGCCACCACAAAAGCACACATGGGCATGTGGCCTATAGACCCTATAAGGCAACAGCATAATTGAGACTATAAAGCAACTGGCTAACAACATTAGGACAGCAGCAACACCTTACATGTCAGTATTAATCTTGAGCATAAATCGCCTAAATGCTCCACTTAAAAAAACATAGAGTGAAAAATTGATCAAACAAACAAAAATCAGACTTATCCTTCTGATGTCTTTAAGAGATCTATGTCACATATAATAATACTTATAGGCTCAAGGTAAAGGGATGGAGAAAGCTCTATCATGTATACATGGAAAACAAAAAAGAACAAAGGGTGCTATTCTGTTCTTTGTCAGATGAAACAGGCTTTAAACCAGCAACAGTAAAAATGGACAAAGAAGGGAATTACATAATGATAAAAGGTTCATTTCAACAAGAACTTTTAACCACCATAAGTATATACACACCCAAAATTGGAACACCCAGATTTATAAATCAATTACTACTAGACCTAAGAAAAGGCTCAGACAGCTACACAATAACAGTGGGGAACTTAAATACACCACTGACAACATTAGACAGATCAATGAGGCAGAAAACTAACAAAGAAATTCTGGACTTAATTTTGACACTTGACCAAATAGACCCAATAGACATCTACAGAATATTCCATCCAACAACCAGAGAATATACGTTTTTCTTATCTGCACATGGAACATACTCTAAAGTTGATCACATGCTTAGTCCTAAAGCAAGTCTCAACAAATTTTAAAATATCAAAATAATACCAAGCATATTCTTGGACTATAGCAGACTGCAAAGACAAATCAATTCCAAGAGGAACTATCACAACTACACAAATACATGGAAGTGAAACAACTTCCTTCTGAATGACTTTTGGGTAAACAACAAAATCAAGGCAGTAATAAAAAATATTTGAAACAAATGAAAATAGCAACACAACATGCCAAAACTTTTGGGATGTGGCAAAATCAGTGTTAAGAGGAAGGTTTATAGTGATAAATGTCCACATCAAGAAGACAGAAAGATCTCAAATAAACCACCTAATGTAACATGTAAAGGAACTAGAAAAACAAATACAAACTAAACCCAAAGTGGAATCAAATAAAACTGAGACAAAAAATCAGTGAAACAAAAATTTGATTATTTAAAAGGATAAATATGATTGATAGACTGCTCAGTAAATATAAAGAAAAAAGAGAGAAGATTCAAATAAGTACAACCAGAAACAACAAAGGTGACATTACAACCAATCTCACAAAAATGTAAAAGATTCTCAGAGACCACTATAAACATCTCTATGCACGCAAACTAAAAATCTAGAGGAAATTGATAAAATCCTGGAAGCACAACCTCCCATGATTGAAAGAAAAATAAATTGAAACCCTGAACAGACCAATAATGAGCTGTAAAATTGAATTAGTAATAAAAAAAAAAATCTAACAACCAAAAAAAAGCCCTGGAACAGATTCACAGCTGAATTCTACCAGACGTTTAAGAAAGGGCTGTCACCAATACTACTGAAACAATTCCAAAAAATTGAGAAGAGATTCCTTCCTAACTCTTTCTCCAAAACCAGTATCATCTTGATACCAAAATCTAGCAAAGACAAAACAAAAAAGAGAAAACTACAAGCCCTGATGACTATCCCTGATGAACATAGATGAAAAAATCTTCAACAAAATACTAGCAAACTGAATCCAGCAGCCTATCAAAAAGATAATTCAACATGATCAAGTGGGCTTCATTCCTGGGAGGCAAGAATGGTTCAACCTATACAAATCAATAAGTGTGATCCACTGCATAAACAGAATTAAAAGCAAAAACCATATGATGATCTCAATAGATGCAGAAAAAATATTTGATAAAATTCGATATTCCTTCATGATAAAAACCTCAACAAGCTAGGCATTGAAGGAACATCACTCAACATAATTAAAACCATCTATGACAAATCCATAGCCAACATCATACTGAGCAGGTAGAAGTTCAAAACATTCCCCCTAAGAACTGGAACAAGATAAGCATGTCCACTTTCACCATGCATATTCAATATAGTACTGGAAATCCTAGCCAGAGCAATCAGGCAAGAGAAATAAAAGGCATCCAAATTGGAAAAGAAGAAGTCAAATTATTTCTTTTTGCAGATTATATGATTCCATGTCTAGAAAGCCCTAAAGATTGCACCAAAAGACCCCTAAACTTTATATATGACTTCAGTAAAGTTTAGAATACAAAATCAATGTTCAAAAATCAGTAGCATTTCTATATGCCAATAATGTTCAAACTGAGAACGAAATCAAGAATGTAATCCCATTTACAATAGTCAAAAACATTTAGATACCTAGAAATATATCTAACCAAAGGAGTAAAAGATCTCTACAAGGAAAACTACAAAAGACTGCTGAAAGAAATCAAAGATGATACAAATGGAAAACACCCCATGCTTATCACTAAAATATCCATACTGCCCAAAGCAATCTATATATTCAGCACAATCCCCATCAAATTACCAATGTCATTTTAAATATAATTAGAAAAAAACAATTCTAAAATTCATATGGAATGAAAAAGAGCTCAAATAGCCAAAGCAATCTTAAGCAAAAAGAAAAAAGCTGAAGCATCACATTACTTGACTTCAAACTTTACTACAAGGCTACAATAGCTAAAACAGCATGGTACTGGTACAAAAATAGACACACAGACCAATGGAACATAATAAAGAACAGAAAAATAAAGTCACAAACCTACAACCAACTGATCTTCAACAAAGTGTACAAAAATAAAAAATGGGGGAAGCACACCCGATGCCATAAATGATGCTGAAAAAACTAGCTAACTGTATGCAGAAGTATGAAACTGAACCCCTACTTCTTATCATATACAAAAATTAACTCAAGATAGATTAAGGATTTACATGTAAGACCTCAAACTATAAAAATCCTAAAAGAAAGCCTGGGAAATACTTTTCTGGACATTGGCCTAGGCAAAGAATTTATGACTAAGTCCTCAAAATCAAACACAGCAAAAATAAAAATTAACAAGTATACCTAGTTAAATGAAAGAGTTTCTGCACAGCAAAAGAAGCTATCCACAGAGTAAACAGACAACCTCCAGAATGAGAGTAAATATTTGTAATCTATGGATCTGAGGAAGGATAACATCCAGAATATATAAGGAACTTAAATCAACAAGAGAAAACAAATAACTCCATAAAAAGTAGAGAAAGGACATGAACAGACACCTTTCAAAAGAAGGCATACAAGCAGACACAAACATATGAAAAGATGCTCAACATCACAAATTAGAGAAATGCACATCAAAACCACAATGAAATACCATCTCACCAGTCAGAATGGCTATTAAAATGTCAAAAAACAACAGATGATGTTGCAGAGAAAAGGGAATATTCATGCACTATTGGTGGGACTGTTAGTTCAGCCCTGTGGCAAGCAGTTTGAAGATTTCTCAAAAGACTAAAAATAGAATTATCATTTGACCTAGCAACTCCATTACTGGGTACATTTTTGTGCACAAATGAAAATAAATCATTCTACCAAAATTCCACCTGTACTCACATGTTTATCAGAATACTATTCACGATAGTAAAGGCATAAAATCAACATAGGTGGCCATTGATGATGAATTGGATAAAGAAACTGTGACCAACAGAACACAAAGCAACTTTAATTGCATTCGTCTAGTGTCACCCTTTCTCACTGTATTACATGAAAGTGAATGAAGGCAAAGCCCACCTAGTCAACCTGATTACAATCCTCAGCCTCATCTCAATCCCTGCCTCATTCTCAGTCCAAGGATGCAGTCACCATGTGAATCCTTCCTCCTGAGAATCTCTCACTCCTTTTCTCCTCCAGATCTCTGATATCAGCCTTTAACCCTTCTGACATGTCCTCCTTGCTCTGATGCCTTTGTTGAATATGACAGCAGAAAGGTACTGTATTTCTAACTTGTTAGTTTCATCCATCTGTTTCCTTTTTAGAGTCTCTAACAACCCAGAAAATGAATCGATTCAACCCCTTACTCTGACACATAAGGACCTCTACAGTCTAGATTCAAATAACTGTCCAAGACTTTCCACTTCCATTTCATGGACTCAATGCTGTCGATGATGCATTTTCTCATTCCCTCAATATTATGTGCAAAGTGTCCAATTATGTCATAAAATTCTCTCTCACTTCTAAAACTAGGTGAGCCCTGTTTTTCCCCTAGCAGAACCCCACTATCCACTCACACCCAGGTTACAGTCACCTCCTTCCATGGACTCTGTGGAAGGAGCTGCTTAGGCCTTTGCTCCCAGAGCCATCTGCATTCTCCCCTCACTGTAGACTCCTCACATTGGGGGGTCATTGTATTTCCAAATGTCCTTCCTTTAATTATCCAGAATTCCTCACTAGAAAGGCTGTTTGTTAACATCTGTTATCACAGGACACAGCAGGGTTGTGGTCTGTGGATACCACGGACTGACATTGATCAGGCTCTCAGGTGACTCTACTGACATAATTCCCACTGAGAGACTGAAGTCTGCCCAGTGAACACCAGGAGATGCTGTGGGTCTCTATCAGAGTCTGCATAGTGGGGTCAACAGCTGTGCCACACCCTAAACTCACCAAGATCACCACGGGGAACCTATACCTATTCACCCTTAGGGAAGCTGGCAGATTTTTTTTGTTAAATCAAGCTTGCAAGGAAAGTGCTGGTGATGACACCCACAGTACTAGAGCCACAGATAAGTGTGACCATGGTGTTATATGACTGAAGAGTAGAGGCAAAGGTGAAGCTTTAGGAAATCTGACCCAGGGGCCACTGACTCAGGCTGAGGGGGCTGGTCCTGGACATATGAGGACTGTCCCTACCTAAGAAGTGAGAGAGGAGCGAGGGGATTTGCAGACAATAGTGGACATAGCCCTTCTGAGGGCTAGAGCTAGAGTGAGCTGCCCCAGGACTCTCTTATACCCTCCACTGCCCTCACAGAAAAGGGGTTATAGAAGCAAATGTGACCCCACAACTGCCTACACCCACCCTATCCCATGTATTTATTCAGAACCTGAGGGCTGGTGGAGGGGGTTGTTTGGCAGACAGGACCTGGGCGGAGGCAGGTGCTAGAACTACACCCAGAGAGTACACAGCTGCTGAGTCTGTCTCAGTGAGTCCCAGCTCCACTGTGTGGGCAGCAAGGGGTGCTGTGCATGTGCCATGAGGGCTTTGTGGGGCTCTCAGCTGGGGATCCAGACACCCAACCCTGGTCTCTGTTCATGGTTCACTGGGGCCAGCAGCTAGGTCATCTCTTGGCCCCTGGGGAGCCCCAGGCCAGTAAAGAACTGAGGTAAGACTCATACCTGGCAATAAGAATACTGGATATGGGAAGGGATTTGGGATCATTGGCACTCCTGTTGCTCTCCTTACCTTCCTGGGATCAGTGAGGCACAACAGAGTCAAGTGAGGAGCTAATATCACACCCCCTCCTTACAGGCGACATGTCTTTGCAAACCATCACCCCTGCCTTCTTCATAAAAGTTGTCAGCAGCACTAAGGCAGTGAGAGTCAGAGCTCCACTTTAGCTTTTCTCAGTGAGAAGCTGAACATACAACCACGTGTCTTTCTGCAATTATACAACAGGAGGATTACCTGATTAAAGGATGATAAAATGGTGCTCAGAGGCTCAAAATAAACTATCCAAAATGTCTGGCATTCAGTTACAAATTACTGTTATACCAAAAACCAGGAAAATAAATTAAAGGAGAGAAGACAAACCAACACACATGAAGACTGAAATAACTCAGATGCTGGAATTATGTAACAGAGATTTCTAAAGCAACATTTGGAAAATATCTTTGATGAGGAACTACAAACACTCTAAAACAAATAGAACGGCAGAACACATTTTTTGTAAAAGGTATACAATCTAGTCAAATGGAAGTTAAAAACTGGAAATACACAGTTAATGAAATTAAAAGAAAACTAAGGTGGGACTCCTGAACTGGTCATGTTTGAGATACAGTCATTGGGTAAGGTATTCCACATGTGAAAATAAAGTAAAAGTACATTAATGAAGAAGCAAAAAACAATGAGTCTGGTATGACTTGGGGAATACTTAAATAGAAGATGTAGAATAAATTAAATCATATTTATTTATTGTAATAAAGCTCTGCTTCCAGTTCTTCAAAAAAAAAAAAAAGAGAGAGAGAGAGAGAGAGAAAAGAAAATGTGGTACATACACACCATGGAATACTATGCATCCATAAAAAAGAACAAAATCATGTCCTTTGCAGCAACATGGATATAGCTAGAAGCCATTATTCTAAGTGAATTCATGTGGAAAAAGAAAACCAAATACCACATGTTCTCACATGTAAGTAGGAGCTAAACTTTGGGTACACATGGATATTGATAGGAACAACAGGCACTAGAGACTCCTAAATGAAGAAAGGAGAGAGGGATGTCCATGACTGAAAAGCGATCTATTGGGTACTATGATCACTATTTAGGTGACGGGCTCAATAGAAGCCCAAACCTTGCCATCACAATATATTCATGTAACAAACCTATACATTTATCCCTGAATCTAAAATAAAACAATAAAAAAGAGTAGACATAGTGGAGTGGCTTTCCAGAAGTCAAAAGTGTATAATTGGATTGGGGTGAAGTCGGTGTGATTGTTAGCATTTGGCCTCAGTGAATCATAGGAGAGATGTGTGTCTCAGAGTAATCGAAACTGGGGTGGACTGGGTGCAGTGGTTCACCTCTGTAATCCTAGTGCTTTGGGAAATTGAGATGGGAAGATCTCTTGAGGCTAAAGTTTGAGAACAGCCTGGACAACATAGTAAATTCCCGTTCTACAAAAAAATTAACTAATTAAAATTTTAAAAAAAGAAACTGTAGTGAGGTCCCTTTCTTCTCCTTTTTTGCACCACCCTTTTGATTGGGGTATACTTTAAGGTCTAGCTAGTGGACTGAGATGGAAGTGGTCAAGGTGTGCCATTATTCTCTTTTCCTTTAAAATACTATAGCCCGCATATATTAAGCTAGAGTTTGTGACTTTTGATCTCCAAATGTTCATAAGAAATAAGTAAAGACAAGTTGGGGAGCTTTTAAACTCAAAATATTTCTGCCTTATTGACCTCTTATTAGCAAGTTCTCTATGTTCTCTAATAAGATTTGAAGTATGGTTTCTTCACCTGCATAACCCACGCACTAACCCACAGTCAGCTGGGAACTTTTTCCTACATAAAAGCAACATGAAATGAACCAAGATTCCTGGCATCATCATTATGGTTCTACTGCTGATTTTACTCCTAGTCAGAACACTAAGTAAGGTGTGTGTGACGTAGGGAAACTGCCTGGACTTCTCTTTTCAGCTTTTCTTATCAGCCTCATTATAGGAAATTGAGACCTCTAACCTACCCTATCTTTCTGCATTTTCCTGACGAGTTCTCTTATCCATTCCTCATAAGGACTGTTTTCCAACTTCTCCACCATCTTCAAGCTCCTAACCTGAAGTCACAACACATTACTGGAGTAGGTTAGAATTCATAAGACAAAGTCTTTTTTTATTTTTAAATCAATATTTTTTTTTAATTGTGGGGTACAGTTAAGGGTTAGGTATACAAATATGCATCGTTCAGGCACCCTTGTTGATAAGGGGTGTCTCCCCATCCCCAGACAGATATTGACTACCATTAATCCCACCTTCCTTCCCCTCTCTGCCCCCCCTGCCCCCCCCCTAGTTTCCCACCACTGTCAATCCTTTTCTTATAGTATTACGATAGATGTTCAAGGTCCATTCATGAGTGAGAACATGTGGTACTCAGATCTTTGTTTCTGTGAGAAATCACTCAGTATAATAGACTCTAGTTCCATCCAGGTTGCTGTGAAATTCATGATTTTGTTCTTTTTTATGGCTGTGTAGTATTCCATCGTGTATATATACCACATTTTAAAAAATCCAGTCCTCTTTTGATGAACACCATGGTTGGTTCCAGGTTCTTCCTGTTGTGAACAATGCTGCAATAAACATATGTGTGCAGGTATCTTTTTTATAGAGTGATTTGAGTTCTTCAGGGTATATTCCCAGTAGGGGGATTGCGGGGTCATATGGGAGGTCGATATTTAGAGCTTTTAAAAATTGCCACACTGTTTTCCATGAGGTTGCACTCCCACCAACAGTGTAGAAATGTTCCCTTTTCGCCACACAGTCTCCAGCAACTGTTATTTTTTGAGTTATTGATAATGGCCATTCTAACTGGAGTTAGGTGGTGTCTCAGTGTGGTTTTGATTTGCATCTTCTTGATGATTAGTGAGGTTGAACATTTCTTCATGTGTCTGTTGGCTGCTAGGATGTCTTCCTTTGAGAAGTGTCTTTTTATATCTTTTGCCCACTTCATAATGGGGTTGTTTGTTTTTTTCTTTTCAGCACATTTGAGTTCCTTGTAGATTCAAGATATTAAGCCTATTTTCAGACCTGGAGTTGGCAAATAATTTTTCCCAGTCTGTGGGCTGTATCCCTGCTATCTTGATGGTTTCTTTGGCTTTGCAGAAGCTTGTCAGTTTAATGAGGTCCCACTTGTCTATCTTATCTCTTATGGCCTGTGCGTTTCAAGTTTGTTCAGGAATTGGATGCCAGTTCCAATTTCCATAAGGGTGTGTCCTGCATTTTCTATGGTTCTTATGGTTTGAGGTTTTACATTTAGCTCTCTGATCCATTTAGAGTTAATTTTTGTGTATGAGGATAAATAGGGGTCTTGTTTGAGTCTTCTGGATGTGGTCAGCCAGTTTTCCCAGCACTATTTACAGAATAGGTTCTCCTCTCCCCAGTGGTAGGTGGTGGAGGCTTTGTCGAAGATGAGTTGGTTGAGAAATTGAGGTTTTGCTTCTGGAATCTCAATTCTATTCCATTGGTCTATATGCCTATTCCTATACCAATACCAAGCTGTTTTGATTACTGTAGCTTTATAGTAAAGTTTGAAGTCTGGTAATGTGATATCTCCTGCTTTGTTTTTTTTTTTTTTTTTTTGCTGAGGATTGTTCTGGCTATTCTTGGTCGTTTGTGTTTTCATGTGAATTCTGTATTTTTTTTTCTAGCTCTGAGAAGAATGTTGCTGGTAATTTGATGGGTATTGCATTAAATTTGTAGATTGCCTTAGGTAGAACAGACATCTTTATAATATTGATTCTTCCAATCCATGAGCATGGGATATTTTTCCACTTGTTTTTGTCATCTTTGATTTCTTTGAGCAGTGTTTTGTAGTTTTCATTGTAAAGGTCTTTCACATCTCTGGTTAGGAAGATGCCAAGGTCCTTCATTTTTTTGTGGCTATGTGGAATAGGATTGTGTTTTTTATTTGGGTTTCTGTTTGTTTATTATTGGTATAAAGAAATGTAATTGTCTTTTGCACATTTATTTTATACCCTGAGATTTTGCCAAAGTCCTTTATGCAAGGAGGCTTTTGACAGATTCTCTTGGGTTTTCAAGGTAAACAGTCATGTCGTTGGCAAAGAGGGATAACTTGACTTCCTCTTTTCCTATTTGGATACCCCTGATCGCCTTCTCTTTTCTGATTACTCTAGCCAGGACTTCCAATACTATATTGAACAGGAGGGGGGAGAGTGGGCATCCTTGTCTCGTTCCAGTTTTCAGGGGAAATGGTTCCAATTTTTGTCTGTATGCTAGCTGTGGGTTTCTCGTAGATGGCTTTTACTATTTTGAGGTATGTTCCATGTATGCCTAGGTGTTCGAGGGTTTTTACCAGGAAGGGGTGCTGGATTTTATCAAAAGCTTTTTCTGCATCTAATGATATAATCATATGGTTTTTGTTCTGATGCCTGTTTACGTATTTAATTACATTTATTGTCTTGCGAATGTTGAACCAGCCTTGCGTCCCAGGGGTGAAGCCTACTTGGTCATGATGAATCATTTTTGAGATGTGTGGTTGAATGCAGTTTGCTAGGATCTTGTTGAGAATGTTGGCATCTATGTTTATCAAAGATATTGGCCTGTAGTCCTCTTTCTTTGTTGGGACTTTACCTGGTTTGGGTATCAATGTGATGTTAGCTTCATAAAATGATTTGGGGAGGGTTCCATCTTTCTCATTGCCTGGAATACTTTCAGTAGGATTGGTATCAGCTCCTCCTTAAATGTCTTATAGAATTTGGCTGGAAAGCCATCTGGTTCAGGGCTTTTTTTTGTAGGTAGTTTTCTTATTACGTAGTCAATTTCCTTGATTGTTATTGGTCTATTTAGGGTCTCAATTTCTTCTTGTTTCAACCTAGGCAGGTTGTGTGATATCAGAAAGT
>CAUYQG010062694.1:0-28140 GCA_963574415.1 Tarsius wallacei | reverse complement strand
CACACCTGGCTAATTTTTTTGATTTATTGTAGAGATGAGGTTTCGCCTGCCCAGGCGGGTCTCGAACCCGCGGGCTCAGGCAATCCACTCACCTCAGCCTCCCAAGGCGCGGGATTACAGGCTGAGCCACCGAGCCCGGCTGTTAGATGATTTTTTAGATGTGTTGTTGGATCTACTTTGCTGGAATCTTGTTGAGAATTTTAGCATCTATGTTCATCAAGGATATTGGCCTATAGTTCTCTTTCGTTGTTGAATCTTTACCCGGTGGGTATCAATGTGATTTTAGCTTCATAAAATGATTTGGGGAGAGTTCCATCTTTCTTGACTGCCTGGAATACTTTCAGTAGGATTGGTATTAGCTCTTCCTTGTATGTTTTGTAGAATTCTGGTGGAAAGCCATCTGGTCCAGGGCTTTTTTTTGTACTTAGTTTTCTTATGACATAGTCAATTTCCTGGGTTGTTATTGGTCTGTTTAGGGTCTCGATTTCTTCCCATTTCAACCTAGGGAGGTTGTATGATGTCAGAGAGTCTTCCATTTCATTTAGGTTTTCAAGTTTGTATCCATACAAGTGTACACAGTAATCTTTGATAATCTTTTGTATTTTTGGGGGGTCAGTTATGACTTGATCTTTTGCATTTCTGATTATGTTTATTTGGGCTTTTTCTCTCTTTTTCTTGATCAGTCTAGCTAGGGATTCATAAATCTTGTTTATCCTTTCAAAGAACCAGCTTTTTGTTTTGTTGATTTTTTTTTTTGTATTATATTTTTGTCTTCTATGTCCTGAATCTATGCTTTTATTTTGGTGATCTGGATTCTTCTGCTGAAGTTAGGGTTTTGGTGGTCTTGCTTTTCCAGCATCTTTTGGTGATTTGTTAGGCTGTTATCTTGTGATCTTTCCATTTTCTTCATGTGTGTTCGTAGAGGCATGAAGTCCCCTCTCAATACTACTTTTATGGCATCCCAGAGATTTTGGTAAGATGTTTTTTCATTTTCATTTGTTTCCAGGACTATTTTAATTTTTGTTTTGATTTCTCTGTTGACCTAGAAGTTGTTGAACATCATGGTGTTTAGTGTCCATGTCTTTGTGGGTTTTGGGGGAACTTTGTGGGTGTTGGTATTCTTTTTATTCCACTGTTTTATTGCATACTGTTGTTTTTATTCCACTGTGGTCTGAGAAGGTGCATGGCAGTATTTCAGTCTTATGAAAGTTGTTTATGCTTGATTTATGGCTGAGGATGCGGTCAGTCTTAGAGTACATTTCATGTGGTGATGAGTAAAATGTATATTCCATGGTTGTTGGGTGGAGTGTTCTGTAGATTGATCACTTTTCCATTTGGTCAAGTGTCATGTTGAAGTTCCAAATTTCCATGTTGATTTTTTTCTTGATGATCTGTCTAGGCTTGTGAGTAGGGTGTTTAAGTCCCCAGCTATGATAGTGTTAGAGTCAATGTCTTTTTCTAGTTTGCCTAGATGCTGCTTTATGAAAGTTGGTTCTCGTATGTTGGGTGCATATATGTTTAGGATAGATATGTCTTGTTGATGAATTTTTTATTGTTATGTAGTGACCTTCCATATCTTCCATAGATTTTTGATAGCTTAAAGGATATTTTGTCTGATATTAAGATCATGACTCCTGCTTTCTTTTGTGCTCTGTTCTCCTGAAAATTTGTTTTCCATCCTCTTACTTGAGTCTGTTAGTGTCCTTTCGGGTGAGATGAGTCTCTTGGAGACAACATATTGTTGGATCATGATATTTTGTCCAATTTCCCATTCTGTGTCTTTTCAGTGGTGCATTTAGTCCATTCACATTCAGGCTAATTATTGAGATGTGAGAGTTTATTCCTGTCGTGAGGTTCTTACAGAGTTTGTTGTTGCTAATGTTTGTTTGTTTTCTTTATTTTGATTTTTGAGGTTTTTTTATGTGTGTTTTCAGTCTTTTTCTTGCATTCTTGGGAATGGAGTCATTCTTTTTTTCTTCTGTGTTTAATACCTTCTTAGGTGTTTCTTATGGAACTGGTCTGGATGCAGTGTAAACTCTTAGGAATTGATTATCTGAGAAGGATTTTAATTCTTCATTACTGATGAAACTTGGCTTGCTGAGTAGGTAATTCTTGGTTGAAATTGTTTCTCTTTGAGAACTTTGAAGATTGGACTCCATTCTCTCTGGGTCTTAAGTGTTTCTGCAGATAAGTCTGCTCTTCTAATTGGTCTTCCCTGGTAGGTAGTCTGATCTTTCTCTCTTTCTGCCTTTAGGAGTTTTTCTTTTTTTTTCTTCTTTTTGAGTTGGAGTCTCACTTTGTCACCCAGGCTGGAGTACAGTGGCATGCTCATGGCCACCGTAGCCTCGACCTGCTGGGCTCAGGTGATCCTTCTGCCTCAACCTTCTAAGTAGCTGGAACACAGGCATACGCCACCATGCCCAGCTAATTTTTTGAATTATTGTAGAGAGAGGTCTCACCAAGTTGCCCAGGCTGGTCTGGAACCTGTGGACTCAAGCAATCCTCTCACTTCAGCTTCTCAAAGTGCTGGGATTATAGGTGTGAGCCGTTGTGCCTGGCCTCGATTTTTTTTCTTTAATGCCTATTTTGTGTAAGTGAATTACTATGTGTTTAGGAGTTGGTCTTCTAATTTTTTTTCTTGCATGGGTTCTCTGAATCTCTTGTGTTTGAATATTTGTGTCTCTCATTAGATGAGGGAAATTTTCTTGGATAATTTTATGGAATGTTTGTTCCAGGGTGGTCACTGTCTATCTATGCCTCAGAGATTCTAATTAATCCTAGGTGTGGCCTCTTGATATAATCGCTCATCTCTCGGAGGCTTTGTTCTTTTTAAACTTCTTTTCTTTGTTTTTCACAGTTTGGGTTAGTTTCATATTTTGGTCCTCAAGCTCTGATATTCTTTCTTCTGCTGGGTTAATTCTGCTTTCCATGCTTATGAGTTTGTTGTTTATTTCATTCACTGTATTCTTTATTGCTATTATCTCAGTTATCAACTCATTCATTCTTTCCTTTTGTCTCTCCTCATTTCTCTTTATTCTCTCTATTAATATCTTGATATCTGGGTTTGTGGATTAAGAGCAGTCATTCTGGGGGTTCTTCATTGTTTGAGTTCCAAAGTCTGTATTCTCAGTTGTTCTCCTAGGGATCTGTATGGGACCCATATTTTTCCTTTGGTTTTTCTTCATTTGTGTAGGTTTTCCTCCACCCACCCTCCTCCCACCCTTTTTCTTCTTCTTTAATTTTGTTGTTCTGTGATGGGGGTGATAGCTTTTACTTCTGTTTGCTCAGTCTCCTTTTCTTCCTCATGTAGATCCTCTGGCTTTGTTTAACTTTGAAGCTGGACTGGTGAGTAGGGTGCTGTGCTTTTTGCAGTTTTGAGATTTAATTAAGGGGGGAGTTGTGATTCAGAAGCTATCTGCAGATCCCAGTATTTGCTGACAGGTGTGTGGGCCTCCTGGTACCCACTTTCCACTGCCTTACAATCTCTCCATTCAGTGGGGGTGTATGTTTGCCCTCTGAAATCAAAATGAGGCATGAAAAAGGAAGAAACTAGAAAATGGAAGGAGGAAGATGAAAGGAAGGTGGAGAGAGAGAGACACGAAGAAGGAAAACAGGCATATCAATTAACGAATAAACAGAAACAAACAAAAACAGAAAAAACAAAAAACATACAATCACAAACAAAAAAACCTCTGTTGATATATTCACCTTCAAAAATATCCCTACACAAACAAAAAATGTAAAAGACATTAAAATTAGAAACAAAGCAAGTACGAAAATGTAAGCAAAAGTAGAAAGAAGAATAAAAACAAAAACTCAAACAAAAAACAATAAAAATATCCTCAAAACAAAGAAACTTGCTCTGTGGCCATTTCTGTAACTCCAGGTTCCTTTTGTCTATTGCTGCTGCATTAAGGAGCGGGTCTGGTCTCCAGCCTGCCCCGTCTGCTTTCGGCTGATAGGGTTGTTCTCACCATGGACTACTGTGGGAGGAAAATGAATCAGATCTGGACTCACCCGATTAGTCTGCTGCTGTCGCTGCTATCGCTGCTGTCAAGTCTCCCACTCAGATCTGATGTGTCTTTGTCTGTTCCTGCATGAAGGGAGGGGCTTCTTTCTCTCTGGCCAGAGCTTGGTGGGGAAATGTAGGTCTCTGCCTCTCCTGGGACAGAGAAGATGGTGCTGTTCGGTATCTCTGGCCATGGGACTGGGTTCCAGATTTCCATGCCCTGCCTTCTCCACGTTTGGGTCTTGTGCCGTGTACTGCCACAGGTGATGGCATGGGCTGGGTGCCAGGCGATTAGAAGCAACTGTTCTCTGACCTCCTCTCAGGAGAGCCCCAAGAGTGGCAGGTGATCTTGCACACCAGAGGCTCCAATCTGGAGGAGAGCTCTGGGTGCACGAACCGGAATCTCCCCTCAGACAGACTTCACTCACCCACTGGCGCACCCCACTCATGCAGAGAGTCCTAATGGACACTGTTTTGCAGAGACTCTCACACTCTGACCTGTTCTGTCTCATCTTGTCTGCTTCCCAAGCTGGTAACTTTGAACCACATTTAACCAGTGGCCCACCTGGTATCTTGCCCGGCAACATGCTGGTGTTTCCTGCTGCGACATTCTTCTGCCCTCTGTCTCTCTAATGGCTGCTTCAAATGGGGGTTAGGGAAGTTTGGGGAGGGACGACTTCTGGAATAGCCTGCCAGCGACTCCAATTGTAATGCAATAACCTAAAATCTGAGAGAGTTTGCACATAATATTTACCTACTTCAAAGAAGTCGTCTCGAGGTCCAGCAGGGAAAGATATTGGCTTATTAAGTAGGCAGCTGTGGGGGTGGGGGGTGGGGGGTAGGGGGTGGGATTGGCAGTTGAGGGAAACTGTTAGGGGAGGGAGGGGCATACCTCATCAACAAGGGTACCTTCATAATAACAACGCTTGTATACCTAATCCTGAATTGTATCCCACATCTTTTAATTAAAAACAAACAAACAAACAAACAAACAAAAAACTTATTGGAGGAACTGGTGGCAGCAGGTCTGTAAAAAATCTGCACCTTGGGGGAGTATGGCAAGAAGTTTTATAATTAAAGCTATCAAGGGAATAATTCAAAATTCTATATGGTGTGTACAATTACATTAATTAAGAGTGAATACTACATTGTTTTCAGCTTTGCTTAGTCACCTGCAAACCCTGATACATTACTGGGAATATGCATACCCTTCAGAGACCAGCTTTGGCCAGAGGCTGCTCCCTGAGGGAGGGGACTGAAGAAGCCAGGTAGACTGGGAAACAGTCTATTTCCAGACAATATATCACATCCTTCAAAAGACATTGTTTTCACTTTAATCCATTACATCACTAGTGTTTACAGGTGAATGTTATTTCCATGAAGTTAACAGAAATTCTTGAAATATGCCAATTGTGATACTTTTCACATTTCTCTTCATTAAATCACTTCATTATTTCTTGAGTTCTCAGAATTTTATTTGGTCATTTTTGAGAATTTGGGTAAATTATTTTCTTTGACAGAGAAATTTTTATTCATACATATTTTAGAAATGATAGTTTTAAAAATTTACTGTAGAAAATATCTATTAAAATTTCCATTTTTATAACTTATTTTCCATGCCGTATAATTTTTATTTACTGTAATTTGAAATTATTGTAATTTAGAAAAATTTTAGTTCAAAAAATGAGCTATCATTTTTTTAATTGAAAAATTTAAAAAGTCCATGTTGTTATTACTAGTTTAAGCTATTCTGGCAGATAGTTAATTTCTTCTTGTACAGTTTGAGTTTGCTTTTCTGCTGAATCCAAGCAAGAATTTCTCAAGTGATTTTATTGTAACTCTTTTGGTCTTTTTTTTTTGTTTTTTAAGCTGTAAAAATTTGTTAGGAGAAATGATTCATTCCTAAATTCAACAGAGCAAACAAAATAGAATGTTAGCTATTTCTTTTCAAAAAATGTATCTGCAAATGATATTTTATACTTTGAATAGAAGCAAAGGGTAAAAAATAATTTTTTTGTTTTTTAAATTAAGTTTTTTTCTAGTCTCCACTATGCCACAAATTAAATTCTTAGACTGAAAGAACTTAGTTAATTTCTTTGGATTTACTTAGTTGCTGTCCCTAGAACATGAACTATATAATTTCCAAACCAAATAGCGATTTGTCTAAAAGTTGACATGTTGGCATGATAGCATGCCCTCCAAAAATTTTATTTATTTTCTGCATAATTAGCTTTCATTAAAAATTTCAAAACAAATATTAAATTTGTGCATACAACATCTTAGCTCCCAAATATATGAAGCAAACCTTAATAGAATAGAAAGGAGAAGTAGACGTAACATAAAAACAGTAGGGGAAGTCAACACTCAACTGTTAATAATGAATAAAATAACTAGACAGAAGGTCAATAAAGAAACAGAGGACTTGAACAACAGTATAGATCAGTTGTATTTAATAGGCATACAGAACACTCCCCACAACAAAAGTAGAATATGCATTCTTTACAAGCACACCTGAAAAATTCTCCAGGATAAAACGTGTTAGGCCACAAAACAAATGTAGACAAATTTAAGAACATTGAAATCATACCAAGTTTCTTTTTGACCACAGTGAAATGAGACTAGAAATCAATTGCCATTGAAAAACTGGGAAATCCACAAATATGTAGAAATTAAACAACACACTTAAACAACTATTGTGTTAAAAAAGAAATCACAGGGAAATTAGAAAATATTGGATTGATGTATAAGTTCATAGCTAGACTAAGGCAAAAAAGAGGACTCAAATAACTAAAATCAGAAATGAGGGGCATTATATTTGATGCCCCTCACTTCTGATGAGGAAGAATTATATTCCTCAAATATAATGAGGAGGCATTATATTTGATGCCACAGAAATCAAAAGAATTATAAAGGATTACTATGAAGAGTTATAATCCAACAAATTGGATAACTTAGAAGAAATGGATAATATTATAGAATCATACAACTTACTGAGACTGAACCAAAGACCTATTACTAATAAGGAGATTATAAAGCCCAGAAGTAGATGGCTTCTTTAGAGAATTCTGTCAAACATTAAAAGAATTAATACCAAACCTCAAACTCTTTCAAAAAATTGAATAGAAGGTGACATCTCCAAACTTATTTTATGAGGCTAGTATTACCTTGATAAGTCAGATAAAGGTACTACAAGGAAGAAAACTACAGGGCCAGGGCCATATTATTGATGAACATTAATGGAAGAATCCTAGTAAATGGAATTTAACAACACATTAAAGAAGTTATACAAGATGATAAAGCAGGATTTATTCCTAAAATGCAAGGATGGTTTAACATAAGAAAATCATTTGTTGAAATATAGCATATTAATAGAATGAATCACCAAAACCACATGATTTCTTTAACTGATACGAGTAAGCATTTGACAAAATTCAACACCCTTTATGATTAAAAACACTCAGCAATATATGAATACGAGGTTCGACAATTAAGTTCAAGAATCATCCTTGAAAAAGTGTTATTAGAGCTGCTGTTGTTATTTGTTGAGGTCTGACAATTAAGTTGTGAACTTCTCACCAAGTGTTTACATTGGCAGCACTGTACAAATAACTGTATTGGAACACATTCTTTGCTCACTTGATCTGGCTCCCAGTGACTTTTTTCTTTATCCAAAGATAAAGGCAGTATTGAAAGAAGATATTTTGATGATATTTAGGATTTCAAGCTCTGATGGCCATTTCAGAAAAAGAGTTCCAAAATTGCTTTAATGGATGGACTAGGCACTGGCATCAGATCATAACTTCCCAAGGGGAGTACTTCGAAAGTGACTGTGGTGAGATTCAGCAATGAGGTATGCAGCACTTTTCCTAGGATAAGTTCGTGAACTTAATTGTCAGACCTCATGGAAGGAAACTACCTCAGCATAATAAAGACCATATATGAAAATCTCATAGCTAACACCATACTCAACAGTGAAAAACTGACACCTTCTAACATCAGGAGTAAGGCAAGGATGTTCCTTCTTGCTACTTTTATAATTAACATAATATTGAAAGCTCTATTTAAGTAAATTAGGCAAGAAAAAGAAGTGGGAGGCATCTAAATTGGAAAGGAAGAAGTAAAATTGTTTGCTGATACCATGACCTTATATATAAAAAACCCTAATGATTTTAGTAAAAACTGTTAAAACATGTAAATGAATTCAGCAGCATTGAAGGATACAAAAACCAGTTTACTTTCTATGTACTAACAATGAAAATTTCTAAAAGGGAAGTGTGAAAACTATTCCTTTTACAGTAGTATCAAAAAGAATGAAATACTTAAGAGTAAACTCAACCAGCAGGGCAAGAGTTATGCCCTGATTCAACCAAGAAGACAAAAGACTTATACACTGAAAAATATAAAATGTTGCTAAAAGAAATTAAAGGAGACACAAATAAATGGAAAGACACTCTGTGTTCATGTTGTGGAACAATATTAAATTGTTAAAAATCTATACTCCCTAAAGATCTGCAGATTCAGCATAATTCCTGTCAAGATCTCAATGGCATTTCTTGCATAAATAGAAAAAACATCCTAAAATTCGTATGAAATCTCAAGAGTTTCTCAACAGCCAAAACAGTCTTGAAAAAGAACTAAGTTGCAGGCTTTGCACTTCTGGATTTTAAAACTTATTACAAAGGTAAAACAATCAAAACATTGTTGAACTTGCTTAACGATAGACACATAGACCAATGGAACAGAATAGAGTGTCTAACAATAAAAGTTCTGCATATATGGTCAAATGATCTTTGACAAGGGAGCCAAGACCACACATACTGGGGGAAGGGCAGTGTGTTCAATACATGGTGTTGGGAAAACTGGGCATCCACGAGGAAGGAAAAAAAAAAAAGGTTTGATCTTTTCCATACTATGTAAAAACGAACTCAAAATAGATTAAAGACCTAAAATTAAGGCCTAAAACTATAAAATTCCTAGAAGAATACATAGGGGAAAGCTTCATGACATTGGATTTGGCAGTAATTTTTTGAATGTGATACCAAAAGCATAGGGAACAAAAGCAAAAACAGATGAATGAGAATGTCAAACTTAAAAAATTTTGCAGATCAAAGGAAATAATCAGTAGAGTGAAAAGGTAACCTATGGAATAAGATAAAATATTTGGAAATCATGTATCTAGTGAGAGGTTAATATCCAGAATATGCGAAGTCCTATGACTCAACAGCAACAAAACAACCTGGTTAAAAAATGAGCAAAGGAATTGAATAGATGTTTCCATAAAGAAGATATACAAATAGCCGATAAACATATGAAAAGATGTTCAATATTACTGGTCATTAGAAAAATATTAATTGAAACTATGATGAGCTGTCACCTCACACTGTTTAGGATGATTACTTAAAAAAAGAAAAAAAATAACAAATGTTGATGAGAATGTGGAGAACCCTTGTGATCTGCTGATGGGAATGTAAAATGATACAGCTGCTATGAAAAACAATATAGTGGTTCCTCAAAAAATTAAAAATAGAATTACCTTATGATCCAGTAATCTAACTTATGGGATATATGCAAAAGAATTGAAAGCAGGATCAGAGAAATACTTACACACATTTGTTCATAGAAACATTATTCACAATAGCCAGGAGATAGAAGTAACCCAAATGCCATCAGCCGATGAATGGATAAAGAAAATGTGGTACACACACACAACACACACACAAAATGGAACATTAGTCAGCCTTAAAAAAACAAGGAAATCCTATTTCATATACATGTAACAACATAGATGAAGCTTGAGGACATTGTGCTAAGTGAAATAATCCGGTCACACACACACAGAAGGCAAATCCTATATGATGCCACTTATATGAGGTATCTAAAATAGGCAAACTCATGGAAACAGAAGGTAGCATTGTGGTTGCCATGGATTGAGGGGAGTGGGAATTGGGGAGTTGTTGTTCAGTTGGTATAGAGCTTCAATTTTATAAGATATAAAAGTTCTAGAGATTGGTTGTATAACAAACAATGTGAATATAGTTAACATTAGTGAATTATACACTTACAAATGCTTGAAATGTATGTCATGTGGTTTTTACCACATTAAAAAAAAAAGACAAAATACTCTCTATAGGATACTAAGTTTTACATTTTTAAAGTAAGGATTTAATGTCAAATTGACTTGATTTCCATTACATGTATATTCAGCCCATTATAGAAGTAAAGAGGGAGGGGTCCTCTTATTTGATATTGTTAGAAAAATTATCAGTGGTATGTCTTCCTAAAATTTTATATTTGTGCTGATTTGTATTTAGATTTTCTTCTTGTGGCTGGCATAGTATGATAGTAACTGTTCTCTGTCTTTTTAATTTTCTTTAATTCTTAGGGTACATTTAAGTTCAAAGCAGAAAGTGACCTTTTCCTTGCTGAGCATCACAAACTTTTATTATATGATGGCAAACTCTCTAATGCCATTGCATTCACATATAATCCACGGGCTACAGATGCCCAGCTTTGCCTCGAATCATCTCCCAAGGACAACCCTTCAATTTTTGTTCATTCACCCCATGCACTCATGCTCCAGGTATAAACTTTTCTCTTTTAAGAGTAATTTAAATGGTAATTTTTGATGTGCTATTGAGGGGTATTTGGTAATTTCTGTTAAACACATGGAATGTCACATTTTAGTGTTCCTGTGTTAACTGTTGTGCTTTAGTTTTATTTGTTTTTGAAAAGAAATTATTGAAATCTCTCTGTGTTTTTTATTTTACAAGGATGTGAAGGCAGTTTTAACACATTCTATCCAAAGTGCTATGCATTCAATTGGAGGAGTACAAGTACTGTTTCCACTTTTTGCACAATTGGATTATAGTCAATATTTGTCTGATGAGGTTGATTTGAATATCTGGTGAGTGCCTTTATTTTTTTTAATTTGGTGTGAGAGTTATGTTCATGACTGTTGAGCTATCTCTTCTTCGTCTTTCAAGGTTGATGTAGATTCAAAATAGTTTAAGGAAATTTATGAACTGTAAATAGTATTAAAATCTGTATCAGTTATATTAGTATTAATTTAAATTTGTGCTTATCAGTAGGAGATATGGAAGCTCTAAGAAACACAGTAAAGTTGTTTTAGAACAAAGTTATAAGTGGTGATAATGGATTTATAAAAAAATGAATATTTTTTTTGTCTGAAGCTTTAATTTTTAAAATGTTTTATAACTTATCCCGTCATTATTTGTCATGGGAATTTAGCTTTTCATATTTTAATTGCTTATTACTGACTGCATGTATGTAATTGAAATACAAAAATTTCAGTGATGTTATATGAGGTGATTTTGTTTGTTAAGAAAATCAGATTGTACATTTGGCACATTTTGTCACCTGTGTTGTGTTGAGTCTAAAAAATGCAGAGACATATAAATTCTAGGATAAGTTATAAAACATAAGAGAGGATTTCTAAATGAATTTTTTTTTTTTTTGAGTCAGAGTCACTCCAGTGTCGACCTGCTGGGCTCTGGTAATCCTTCCGCCTCAGCCTTCCAAGTAGCCATAACTATAGGCGCGTACTACCACGCCCGGCTAATTTTTTGATTTATTGTGGAGACGAGGTCTCACCAAGTTGCCCAGGCTGGTTTCGAATACGTGGGCTCAGGCAATCCTCTCGCCTTGGCCTCCCAGGTTTGGAGCCACTGAGCTCAGCCTCTAAATAAATTTCTTATGTCTGTATGCTTTAGTGAAATTATATACGTTTACCCAAAAAACCCCGGAATTTATTTACAAAAAATTGTGTAATTTATTCTTACATGTTTAAACTTCAGTCTTCAGAGTGATGTAATATACCTATTAAGACGCTTTTTCCACTGCTCAAAACAGTTTTTGAAGTGCATTTTGATGCCTTATCTGCCGTTTTCTGTCTCACCTCTTCCACATAGACAAAACATTTCCCTTTGAGGACTTTTTTCATCCAGGGAAACAAAAAGTCACTCGGGGCAAGATTGGGTGAATAGGGAGGGTGGGGCACAGGGATCATGCTGTTTTTGGTCAAAAACTGCTTAACACTCAGTGCTGTGTGCAGGTGCGTCGTCATGGTAGAAGAACCGGTCACCTGTTTGCCACAACTCGGGATGTTTCTTCTACAAATCATGACTCAACCTTTTCAAAACTTCTGGATAAAAACTTTGGTTGACTGATCTGGAAAAACAAATTCTGAGTGTACCACAAGGGTCCCTCACCCCAAAAGATAGTTGTAATTTTTTTGGATCCCCCTCCCATGTAGTAAAATAATTGTTTCACTTATTATATGAGAAATTTAAATGAGTTTTACATTCTTCCATTTTGAAAGTTTTCCTTTGATTTCTGCTTTATATATATAACTTGATGCCTACTACCAATGTGTATAGTTAATAATGGAATAGTTTTCTCCAGATTATTTTTAGGCAACAAAAATTCTTTTTGTTTTCAAGAAAAGAATAAGGTATGAAATCTAGTATTTGTCAACTGTATTTTAAAATATTAAAATTAAATTATCCTTGACATATTAATACTTCATAGGATTTTCTTTGTGTCCTAACATGGCTTACTTCTTTTTCCTTTTTTTCTTTTCAACATCTTTATTGAAATTGCTGGCAGTTAAAGCATTGATGTGGAGGGGAGACAGCTGTCAGTTCTGGTTTTTCTTTTGTCTTTTTTTTTTCACGGGCATCTCTCTGAGGCTTTGAGATGTCTTATCATATTCCTTTAATTTTTTTGGATCTCTAAAAATTGTGGGTAGTGGAGCATGGTTGAAGCTTGTATTCAGCTTTAAAAGTCTTGAACACTGACTGCAGAATTAGTTTTGTTGTTGGGATAATGAACATACTTCTTAAATTAATTGATGCAATTAATGTAAGTGAAGTACAGAAATTTTAAGGCCTTTGTGTTTGTCTCCAAGTTAAACTTTCCTTTCTTATCCTCCCCTTCATATCCCCTCCATACAGACTAAAGTAGTCTGGAGCCCTGGCACATTTTGAGAATTTGCACCTTACTCTGCTTGCTCTGCTGTCTTTCCCTTCTTTTGTCCCCTAACCTTTCATAATGGAATATACTTGTTTATCTATGTTGCATCTTTTCTCTAAGGCCTTGATATCCTTTTTTTTGTTAGCTGTTTCTGTTATTTGTTTTTGGGCATTGCTTGTTTTTCTCTTTGTCATGTATATTTGCCATATTGTTTCTAAGTAATCCACCTATTAAAATGTGATAAAATAGATGAAGTAAATATTTGAGTAAATCCGAATCCTACATTAAAAACCTACTTCTGACATAATGTTAGAGGCAGTTGTAGTGGAACTTCAATTTCTTTGAAATGGAGAATTTTTATTAAGATAAATGGAAGGCTTTGTCTATCTAACCTAATTTTTAAGAATAGAATATGCTTTTCAAACTGTTACCTTTTTTAACATTCTAGTTCCACTTTGCTGGCTTTTATCATGGAGTTGTTGAAGAACTCAATTGCCATGCAGGAGCAGATGCTTGCTTGTAAGGGCTTCTTGGTAATAGGATATAGTCTTGAAAAGGTAAAGTATGAAATATTTTACATTTCTGATTTGTAATTTATAGGCCATGCACTTGTTCTCGTTAGTGGTTAAGGAATTCTGTCTTCAAGTATGTCTTTTGGTTGCAGAAAATTACCTACAGAAATAACATTTTGTTGTTTTACCTTGGCTCCGTTCTTCTATTAAAGAAATGTGGCAGGGTGCTTCATGATGTTCTTAACTTTGAGGATAGTTTGCGGACTATCAACAAATTAAGTTATTGGTATTGACAGCCTTTATTTATTTATTTATTTTTTCTTTGATCCTTGAGTGATGTCTGACATTGTTGGGTAGAAACTCCAATGGTATATATGTTATGTATTTTCCAACATTGTGTGGCTTGGGGTTCTTGGATTAATAGTGTGATTCTCTAGGAGTGATTTTCTGTCTGTTGATTAGGACACTTTGATTATGATAAATGCATCTGAGACAATTGACCCTGGTATAAGAAAGGTAAACTCCCAAGTCAGATTACCCGAGTTGGAATACGAGCGCCACCTTTTACCATCCGTGAGCTCTTAGGAAGATTGGAAGTTCTTTCTATGTCTTTATCTTCTTCCTTTATAAAAAATGAAGTAGTTACCTTTTCTAGACATTATGAGGATAAAATGAGTTAATATACGTTATTTAAAATGGTGCCTAGTACACAGTAAACTTCTAATCAATGTTGCTTTATGGGTTGAATAGTGGCCTTCAAAAGGTATGTCCACCTGCAATCTCAGAATGACTTTATTTGGAATAAGGGTTTTGACAGATATAATTAAGGTAATTATCTCAAGATGAGATTATTCTAGGTTAGGGTGATCCCTAAATTAAACGACAGGTATCCTTACAAGACAGAAAAAAAAAAAAGACGGCCCAGCCAGCCTCAGTGGCTCAGCCTGTAATCCCGCGCTTTGGGAGGCTGAGGTGAGTGGATTGCCTGTGTCCGTGGGTTCAAGACCCGCCTGGCTAACTTGGCGAGACCTCATCTCTACAATAAATAAAAAAATTAACCGGGCATGGTAGCGCGTGCCTGTAATTCCGGCTACTTGGAAGGCTGAGGTGGAAGGATCGCCGGAGCCCAGCAGGCCGAAGCTGCAGTGGTCGGGTGCGGCCACTGCACTCCAGTCTGGGCGATAGAGTGAGACTCCAACTCAAAAAAAAAAAAAAAGAAGACCCAAGGACACAGGGGAGAAGGTCATGTGAAGAGGGAGGTAGGGATTGGAGTGATACCTCTATAAGTCAAGGAATGGATATTGATGTACCTTGCCTTTAATTAGAAGTTACTTTTGAATTTCTTTCTTGCAGTCTTCTAAATCTCATGTCAGCGGAGCAGTACTTGAACTTTGCCTTGCATTTTCAAAATATCTGAGTAACCTGCAGAATGGGATGCCCCTTCTCAAGCAATTGTGTGATCATATTCTTCTTAACCCTGCTATATGGATTCATACTCCAGCTAAGGTAATATATTGTTTTTGTATTACTATTTCTGCTAAGTTTTTGTGCTTGAGAAGACTTATGACTATGAGGGTTTTCTTTTATCTTTCTGCACTGTTATGCAGGTTTTTGGTGAATTGCCTTTTTTAACTAAGTATGCTTTTTTTGTGTCAGGAAAAAATTTCAAATCAATATACATAGTTTTTTCTTTTTCTTTTATTGTAAAACAATGTCATTATTTAAAAAAATACAGCTATGGTCTTTATTTTCTGATACCAAAGAAAGTTTTATTTTAGAAAGATTTTGTTTACTTAATGCAAATCAAAATTGGACAGTTTCAGTGTAAATATAACGTTTCTTAGCACCTTGGGCTCTCTTCTGTTTATTCATTTATTTTTTCTTTGTTTTCCATTCCTTAACAACTCAACTGGCTCCTGCTCTCTCCCTCCTCTTTACTTTTGTCTTCCACCAATGTGGTGTACTGTTGAGTTTCATTCTTACAGGTACCAGTGAAATGTAACCCTTTCCTTGAAGACATGCTGGTCCCATTTAGTCATATTAATTTTACATTAATTGAAGGTCTAAAACCATATTTTTACCAAATAATATTTTAGTTTTATAACAACAAACCAATTACTTCTATGTGAATATAAATGAATTTGTGATAAGGTATGTGAACAAAATCTTTAATAAATCCTAATGTATTGAAGTGTCCTAAGAATTTAGTAATGGTAATATTAAGCAGAGTTTGAAACAGAAATTATTATTAAATTGCATAATTGTATCCATCTTTTCTACAATTTTTGTCAGACCCCTTTTGGTCCACTTATAGTGTATATCATCGTTCAAGTTGGAATAGCACATACTTATTCTAGTTGTCAGAAAAAAATGTCTGCAGACTTTTTTTTGCTTTTCTAGAGCCATAATATCTTATTTTCAGCTGGTGTTTTCAAATGTTAAAGAGAAAAGCAGCTGCTGACTCTGATTGCCATTTGGAAATAATCAAAGGAGGCAGCTGGAGGTTGTAGCTTTTTATCTCCAAGTTAAATTTGACCTCTTTTTCTTCCATGACCTTCAGTCTTATTTCTTTTCAAGGATTGTTTCAAGTTACTTTTTAAACCTTTTACTAGACATTTTTTTGTCTTACTCACCAGCATATTTGTAAGGCTTTGCATCTCTTTTGATGTGGTCAGAAAGCTTCTTATTAGATACTTAGTTGCAGGGGAATTAAAAAAAAATTTCATCCTATGATTTTCTTAGGTTCCTAGTATTATTTCACTCTATTTCTAACTTTTTAAATATTTCTACTTTTTAGTAACTTTTCTTTTTGGAATTTGCGATTGATTTAATAATATTACATTTTCCTTCTGTTTTAGCCATTTGCTTTGGGTATCTTTAAAGGTTTATATCTACTTTTATTATGAAGGTAGTTATAACAAAGGACAGATCCAAATTTTGTTGGGCTTTAAGGTCATATAGATTATCGTTCTGGGAGCTCTTTAAGAAAAAGAATGCAATGTAGTGTATACAAAATTAGGTTTCGGGTCTCAGAAGGAGCTTGTATAGATGAGTGGTTATAAAGTTTATGCTTTATTAGCTTCATGGTTAATGACCTCTGGTTAACAAAGTTGAAGGCTTGGATGTGTGGATGTGCAAAGCTTAGCTTTCAGAGAAGGAAGCTAACAGTGATTTATAATTTTCATTTGTCTTAGATCTGCCTAGATACAATCTTTTTAATGATCTAGCAGGAGAGAGACTTTTCTTGTCTCCTTCATTTACTCAACAAGTATTTGTTGAGTAACTACTTTGTGCTGGGCATTATGGATGCAATGGTGACCAAGATAGATTTGCTTCTTGCCTTCATAGAATTTAGATCTATTGGGAAAGACAGATATTGCACATAGTTTTTGTGGCTATTAGAATATATAATGAGTGAATGAGGGAATGTTTATTCATAATTAGCATGTTATTAATCTTGTGGTCTTCACTTTCGTTTCTGTAAGAAATCCTATTCATTTTTCTTTTATCATGGTATAATTCTCAAGAGACTCACTTCCTCCATTTTTCCATTTGTGTAATTTATAACTTTTCTGTCAGTATTCTAATATGTTCTTAACATATGACCCTCATCAGATCATTTCTTAGTTCCAACACATTCCGTAATTTCCCAGTGTCCTCAGAATGAAGTGAGACTGCTGTCTTGTATTAAGCCTTCATCTCAGTTCTCCTTTCTAGAGTTTCTAGCTTAATGACTCAGCTATCCTCAGTGGATAGGCAGGTACCAAAAGGTTTTCCTAGTGCAGAAGTTCTCAATTTTGGCTGCTGGGAGAGGTTTTTAAAAATAAAAACAGAATTCCACGCATTTCACTCCAGATTCTAATTTCATTGGTTTGGGGTGGGACCCAGGCATCAGTGTTTTTAAAGATGTTTTCTAGTTATTTTAATATGCGTTCAAGATTGAGAACCATTGTTCTAGACCTTGGGAAGCCTTTCACTTCAACTACCATTTTTCTAGCTTGAAATTTGCTCTTTTATTATATCTACCTACTACTCATTTTCAAAACCTACCTACTTTATTATTGAAGCTTGTCTTCACTGTTTCAGGTTATCTGTCCTCTGAAGTCGTAGTATTTCATAGCTCTTTGCCACTATGTATTATTTTGTGACCTTTTTAAATGTTTCATTAGGTTTATTACCTTTAATTTTTTTTGCTTAAATTTATGTGTATTTTTTATCTTCTCCACTGTATTTCAGCTCCTCAGAGACAGCATATATGCCATTGTATTTCCATGCTTCAGTGCTGTACATACAGTTAGATGTAAACATTTGCTGAATGACTGAAATAACATGGTTAAGAAATTGAACCATGTCATAAAAAGTGTTATGTTGCCTCAGTGACAAGTAGATTGTTCCTATCCATTTGAATAGCAGTAACTACATCAAAATAATGTCATCTTGCAGCAAATCAGTAGATCATAGTGTGTATATGGTTTTCTAAATTCTAACAATATTATAAGCCCTCCTTTTAAGTGGTTCAAAACTTGCCACTTTTTACCTTGTGGGATTACTTGTTGACACTCTAATTCATTTAGTCTTGATTGTTTATTGTAGGGCATCTGGAAGATAGACACCTAATTTTCACTCTATAAAGAAATTCCCTGGTGACGTAGAGATATCTTGCAGGGTTGAAATGAAAATGCCCTCAGTGTTTAGGAAGGCAATATAAATGTTCAGTTGTGTAAATGATCAGTAGTTTTGTCAGTGGTCAAATAGAGTATATATGCTGTACTTGTTCAGGTGTTCAGTTCATAAAATATATCTGCTAGCAATAAAATGAAAAATTATTGATTTTGGCATGAGAGCAGAAGTAAAGTCCTTATTTTGTACTGCTTTACATAGTGTAGTATAGTTGCTGATGAATTTTAGAGGCATAATTTCACTGAAATTTTTTGTTAGGATGAAGTGTACAGTGGTGGGGGAGAACTAGTATTCTTTCTCTTGCATGTGAAGAGCTTATATTTTGAACCTATAAATATATATAACTTCTTATGTGTTTATTTAGACTATTTATTAATGAGACTCATAGAATCCTTTCCTAATAGAGGGAATTATATTCATGTTTAGAGATTATAATGTTATTAAAATGCTAGATTAGAATATTTGGAGTAATGAACTATAACAGAATTCTATTTTTCTACTAAATATTCCTCAGGGTAAGCTCTACATCTTTTTCTGTGGTTTTATTTATTTTGATTTGTTCCTTTTTTCCCCTTTGAGTTATTACCACTTTTTAAATCTCTTTTGAGTCATTTCAGCTTCTGATTTTCTACAAAAGAAATAAAAATTTTAGCTTTTAAAACTACTATGCGCACACTGTAAGTAGTATGCTTTTTTTATAAAGTTTCACGGCCGGGCGTGGTGGCTCAAGCCTGTAATCCCAGCACTTTGGGAGGCCGAGGTAAGACGATTGCCTGAGCCCAGGGGTTCAAGACCAGCTTGGGCAACTTGATGAGACCTCATCCCTACAATATATCAAAAAATTAGCCAGGTGTGGTTGCGCATGCCTGTAATTCTGGCTACTTGGAAGGCTGAGGTGGAAGGATCACCTGAGCCCAGTGGATCAACGCTGGGGTGGCTGAGAGTGTGCCACTGCACTCTAGCCTGGGCAACAGGCTGTGTCTCTGACCCCCCCCCCCCAAAAAAAAGAGAAGTTCCACAAGTGCATGAATAATTGCTGATGAGTAAGTAGGCATCACAGAGTTATTTCATGGACTAGTGCTTTGAATATTTGATATATTTGACAATGTTTACTTTATAATGCTACTGTAAAGAAGAAATTACTTTGGTTTTATAAGGAATGTGTGCACATGTGCTTCTGTGTCAGTGGATATGTGATCTAACATGGATATTATTATCAAGCTCAGCATCTGACTTTTTGGAACAAGTATGGTGCAAATTAAACAGCCTCAAGGTGTGACTGGAAACAGGCAAAATGCTGATAGGCTGCTTTGATTTCAGTTATTCATTTTGGTTCTACAGGTTCAGTTGATGCTCTATACTTATCTGTCCACGGAATTCATTGGTACGGTTAACATATATAATACCATTCGGAGAGTTGGAACAGTGCTGCTCATCATGCACACACTGAAGTACTACTACTGGGCAGTGAATCCTCAGGACCGAAGTGGTATCACCCCAAAGGGATTAGGTATATCATCTCTGTCTATATAATGCATTACACATATGGCAGATCAGAACTTGTTTTTGTTTTATCCAATAATGTCATGTTATTCAGACAGTTTTTCTAAATCTCATTATGGCAAAATTTTATTTTGCGCTCATTGATAATTTTAATAGTTTGTCCTAAATTGTGGTTGCCAGAGGTTAATAACTTGCTGCTTGTATGGGAAGAACCCTGCTTGTGCTGGTATGAGTTGTTTGAGGAACAAATACGACTAGAATGGCTGTTGTAAGGCACTGAAAATGAGAAGAAATTCTTAATTAATTATTGGTATTGATGTTGAGATAAATTACCACAATGAGATTTATTGAAAATAGTGTTGTGGGGAGATAGAGATTTCTTGCAGAAATGTAGGGTATCTGCATCTTTTAAAGATATAATGTAACTTATAATATTTTAGTTATAATTTTTCTAACAATCAGGACTAACAGGATAGTATTCATTCATCATGTCACAGTTGAAGGAAGAGGTCAGAGTAAAACTTTGGCACATGGTGGCTCTTTTGACTGTAACTCTTGCAAATTCTTCTTCAAACTGGCTTATGTCCAAAAAGGGAGGTAATCAGGTTGTATAAACTGGCAGTACAGCTCAGTACAGGTATTCAGAATATGGACGAAATAACTAATCTGTCTTTCTACACTTACCAGTTCTTCTTCTGCATGGCTGTTTTCACATATTCTCTCCCTTTGTAGTAGCAAGCAGCCAGCTCACAGTCACATTCTCAAGTAACTTTAAATCTAGCATAAGAGCATCTGCCTTTACCACATATTTCCAGTGAATTTTTTTTTAGTCTCTTTGTTGCTCATTGGCTCTGATTGTATCACATGCCCATCTCTGTGGTAGTAATTGTTTGATTGCTTAGACTTGGACATACTTCCCACCTTGAAACACATGCTCCAAGAATGAAGATGACTTTAGCCCCTTGATAAAAATTAAGAGGTGTTAATTGAAATTAGAAAATAGGTGTGGGGAAGTCAAATAACATACATTCCTGTTGTAGTCAGAGGCTTTGGTTGTTCAGTGATTTGCAAAGACAAGATTTCATATTTCTGTAATACTGTATATCACTTTTAAAATAAGCTTGACTTATTTTCAGATAATATGATATTTATAACCTAGAAAGCTGTGAGAATACAAAAATGTTTTATGATTTATTTAAGCTGTCAAGGTTGAGGAAGATCCGAAGCTAGGTCAGAACTTTCTGATTAACATTTCATGGTAATCTAGGTGTATCATGTACGGTCCTAGGTGCTAGTTATGCTTTCTGTCCTTCATTTTATGACCGATTAATGATCTTGGGAAAGTCTCATACTTCAAATGATAGAGCTAGACAAATTTTGTGATTCAGTTCTAACTCTTCAGCCTATTCTTTGTCTAGTTATCATCATGTGGAACAAATTTTAAACAATTTTCTTCCTATTTTAATTGATCTGTTTAAGGCCATGGTGGTCCTATGTTTTGATGGTCTAGGAATGAGCTATAAATAGTGATTAGTGGGGAAAAATTACGAAATATATGAGGCAAACTGGTCCCTAACTTAGGATCTTAGAACAGTTGGTGTTTGATTTCAAAGCTTTCTACTTGGGAATTATATGTTTGAGACATGAAAATTGACTTAATGTGAGCCATGTGTGACCAAGGACTTTTCTAAGATAGAAGGAGATGTCAGAGAGAGTCAACATGTTTCCCTTCTCCATAAACTGTACTATATGGTGAGGCACTCTTTTTTAAGGTTTTTGTGTTAACTTATACAATGCTAACAGTGGAAAAAATTTTTTATGTTGAACTCACGTATAATGTTCAAAGCTTAGATTTTCCTTTGACTTTTTATTTGTTAACTTCTATTACCTTACTAATGTTCCCAAAAAGGGTTAAAATATAAATATGTATTATTATTGAATACACATTTTATTTTTTAACTTCATTTTTATGTTTTGGAAAGTCTTTGACCTATTCAAAGTATAAACTGCTTCACTGTAGTTTCAGTGTAATATGTTTTGTCTCTTTGGTGTATATAAACACTTGAATGTGAGATTGAATGTCTGTCTTTCTTAGAGGCATAACAGAGAGATTACTCTTTAGTAGACTGACCTTAATGTGTCTTATAAATAAATGGAAAACTATTGGCAATGAGAATTTTGTATGTTGACAGCTTTGAGGGTTTGAAATACTTAAGAATGTGTGTGTATATTTTTTTAAAGATGGACCAAGACCTAATCAAAAGGAAATGCTTTCTCTACGAGCATTTTTGTTGATGTTCATTAAGCAATTAGTGATGAAGGTGAGTTCATTTTGCTTATCTTGTAGCATGCTGTGTATTGTAGCTTACACTTTCACATGAAATATAATCTTGGCTTATTTATTTTTTACTTTGTTAGTAGGGTAACACATTGGAAAATCCTTTGAAAGATACTTCTTTATGTTTCTTGGTTCTGCTTTCTTCTGCGCGTATATGGGTATAAATTATTGCAGAATTGGAGATTGGTAATTATATGTTATGAATTTCTGTAGGAGCTCAAGTGTATTCATTATTTCATGCAGCAAATATTTACCGAGTTTCTGTTAAGTGTTGTTACTATTCTTGACACTGGAAATACAATAATCAACAAAACTCCTAGAGGAGGTTTCATTTTTAGGGGCCCCTTGTACCTTCAGGTATTGTACATTTAAGTTTTGAGAAATAGTGTTTCTGTATAATTGTGCCAAGTGGGTGTGTCACCCTTTATAAATAGACAAGTTTTGTTCATCCTATTATAGGTAAAGTAAAATTTAATTTTTTTTGGGAAAGCATTTTAGTTTAATAAGATAGCAGTATATAAATGTGTTTGTTACCAGTATTTTATTCAACATTTTCCTATTTTAAAAATTCTGTACATTTTAATGCTTTTTAAAGCTTTTATATACAATTATTACAAGTGGACGTAATTTTTAGTGTACCTTTCAGACTCAGATACCTCATTTTCATTTATCAGAAAAAATATCCTTTGAATTAGTTCTGTTTTTCTACTCTTTCCCAGTGTGTATTATTTTTTGAATTCTCTTTCTTGTTGTTTTCATTGGCATTGCATATTTTTTAGTAGATAATACATTGATAGAGTAGGTTGAAAATTTTCATACTGAGCTCATAGTTAAAAGTGCAGGGTTTTCCCCCAGTTAAATTACTATTCAATTTTTAGGTACTTGGCATTTTAACTTGATAATTTTAGAAACTGTTCATTTTATTTACCAAATCTAATTTCAAACAGAAAAGATATGGTGTGGATATTATCTTGTATTTATTATTACTTTTTTTTTTGTCTACTTCAGGATTCTGTAGCTTTACTAAAGTAAGTTTATCTAAGGTGTTGAAAACAGGATACTGGTATTAAGTCTTTTTTGACTTCTACATGGTCTTCTATATGTCTTTAGTGCCTCCTCAGATTTTTATTTTAAACTTAGACTCTATATTATCTTTTTATATTTATAGCAGCTGACCAACTTGACAAATCTATGTGTATAATTTTCCTTGTTAAATTTTTTAAAAATATGTAAGCATAAGATAATTGTATTCTGTTTTCAAAGGATTCTGGAGTAAAGGAAGATGAATTGCAGGCCATTCTCAATTACCTACTGACTATGCATGAGGTAATATTTGAAATTTCATATTTCAGGATTTTATTTTTTGAAGCTACATTATGGATTTTTTAAAAAGTAAAAAGTTAAGGATATCTTCTCTAATTATATAACTGTAATGGGGAGTAAATGTGCCTATTTAGGAACTAAATCCTGACAATCTTCATTTAAATATCCTTTATTACCATAAGATGGCTCTTGACAATAATCATGAAAGGCTTAAAAAGTATTAAAATTAGATTTTATTGAATTAATAATAAAGTAGGCCAAAGCAACTTTCATTGTATTTCTTGGAACCAGTGTAAAAACTGAAAAATAGATTATGAAAATGACTGAAAATAATTGGATTTAAAAAATTTGTAACATAATCTTCCTACTGGCTTTGCATATTCAAATATTAAGTTAAACAACTCATTTGAGGCCGGGCTTGGTGGCTTAGCCTGTAATCCCAGCACTTTGGGAGGCCAAGGTGAGTGAATTGCCTGAGGCTGTGGATTCAAGACCAGCTGGGCAACTTGGCAAGACCTCGTCTCTACAAAAAGTAAAAAATTAGCTGGGCATGGTAGCACATACCTTTAGTTCTGGCTACTTGGAAGGCTGAGGAAGAAGGATCGACAGAGCCCAGCAGGTTGATGCTGGGGTGGCCAGCCGTGAGTGTGCCACTGCACTCCTAGCCTGGGCGACAGAGTGAGACTTCAACTGAAAAAAAAAAAAGAAATTCGTTTGTAATGAGATTTAAAATTATGTGGTTGAAAGGGAGGTTGAATGTTAAATAGATTGGAATATCTGTTTATTTCTTATCACCTGAGAAATGCAATATGTGCCTGTTGCAACCTAACTAAATAATCTGATTAAATTAAGATATAAATAAGTAAAATTTAGGAATTGATGGGCTATCATTATAACTCACAGCATTTTAAATGATAATTTACATTGCTATAGTATAATTCATGTCTTGTGAATTAATACATATGTTTTAGTATGGAATAGTGCCTTCTTTAGTTACTAATAAGCAAAAGGTAATGATTGGACCAATCTTTGTTAATTTGGACGTAGAAGAATGGCCTAAATTTCTTGATTGAATCATATTTAACCAAAATCATTAATAATTCTGATTTTTTTTCTCTTGAGTAGGGTATTCTATTGCTTAAAATTTTTCTGACTGAAAGTAATAGCTGAAGAGTTTTCAACCGAATTTCATAGCAGTCTATTATATGTGATTTTGTTTTTTATAAAACCTAAGGAACCAAGTGAAGTTCCTTATAAGAGATAAACTAGAGGTCACAGTGATCCTCTGTTTTCAGAGATCATTCAGGTCCTCCAAATAGAACTTTTGCAAAGATTCAATGCCCTAGCTCTATGTCATCTATTTAAAAACTGAAACATAAGTGTACAAATAGCTTTTATAGTGAAAATTCTAAAGCAGCGAGCAAAAACTAGAAGCAGGGCAACCAAGTTAACTAACTGATAGATATTTCCCTTTTCTTTTTGGGCCAATATTGTCCAAGTTGGCCCTGATAATATACATATATACTAGAATATCCAACTAAGCCTGTGAATGATTTTCATGATGATTTTTTTGGGATCTAGAACTCGTTTATGTTCCTATGCTGATAGTCTGTAAATGTTATCAAATCGTACCACATATAGTGGTATGTTGACTCATTTAACATTTATTGATCATTTTAAATACTGACAGCAGATAATACTGTGATTGAGAACTGTCTACTTATCATTTCCCAGAAAATGTTCTTTTTTTTTTTTTTTTTTTTTTTATATTTTATTTTATTTTATTATGTTATTGTGGGGTACAGTTAGGGGTTAGGCATACAAAAATATTTCGTTCAGGTACCCTTGTTGATAAGAGGTGTCTCCCCATCCTCAGATGAAAATGTTCTTTTAAAACTAGTTTCTTGAGAGACACAGTAGACAAAATATTCCAGGTCAAATAAAGTTTAGGAAAGCATATATAATATGTTGGCCCACCACTACCACCAGATTCACAGCATTTATTAGCATTTTAAAGGCTCTGATATGTTTTGCTGCAATAAAAAGGAACAATTTAGGATTTCTCCCTCTTCCTAATTACTTGATATTAAGTCTGCAAGTCAGATCTACCGTTTCTATAGAATATGTTTTAGAAAATCTTGATTCAGTATAATGTAAAAAGTATTTTATTTCTTTGATTAAGAAATTGACTATTTGATTTGTATTTTGAGGTATAGAGGTAAATGTGTATAAAGAATGTAACTTGCTAAAAACAAGTATATACTGAAGCTGTGTCCACTTATTTTTCTAAAGTTGAAATTTCTGTTTTAAAAGTATTCAATATTCAACTAAAACTTTTCCCCTTATTTTTATTTTTACATTTCTAAAATGATTGTAGGATGACAATCTAATGGATGTCCTACAGCTGCTTGTTGCATTAATGTCAGAACATCCTAGCTCTATGATTCCTGCTTTTGACCAAAGGAATGGGTTACGGTAAGAGTTAATATATCAAGAGTTTTCATATGTTTCATATAAGGCATTGGTTTGGAAATGTTGGAAAGATTCTTAAATATGAAAAATATTGTTTGATCTTATATTATGAAATAAGTATAGCGTGGAAAGAGTTAAGATTTAAGATCTATTTATGTCATGTATTATGTTTTTGAATAAATCTTTAGTTAGGTTTTATTACTACTTATTTGTGAAGACAAATAAATCATTCTAGTATTTTGTATGGTGAGTGCTCTTATAGAGCTATTGTATTGTTAAATTCTTTGGCAGAATTATCTTTAGGTCCTAGAATAGTAGTATTCAATTGTGATCCATTGACAGAGGGAGGGAGGGAGGGAGGGAAGGCGGGAGGGAGAAAGTAAGGGAGAGTGAGGGAGAGGGAGAGCTTTTCAATATCTTTTCATTTTTTCTCTCCCTCCCCCCCAGCATCTTTTCTAATAAGGACACTAATCCTGTTGGATCAGAGCCCCACCCTTATGACTTCATTTATCTGTAATTATTTTCTTAGAGGCTCTATCTCCAAAGGTTAATGATAAGGCTTCAACATATGAATTTTGGGGTACTCAAACATTTAGTTCATAACAATCATTAACACAAAAACAGAATACCTGTGTTTTACGTATGAGGAAGTTTAAAATGTTTTATTTAATGAATAGGTTTCTGGGCTACAAAAGTTTAACAACCACTTTGCTGGATGGTTGATTAGCTACCATAACTAATTTAACTATCTAGTTATGATAAATACCCCACATCAGTCCTCTATTAAAAATTCTTCATTTGATATCTTTCAGTGCTCCCTCTCTATAATATAAAAAATGACTTTGTTATATTTAAGGGATGTATTTTCAGAATTCTTCAAGAGAAATAAAACTCATAGGACATGTGTGTGCATGAGAGAGGTAGAGAGAGAGAGAGATTTATTAGAGCTCAAAGGCAGTCTGCTTGACTGAATTTTCTCTTTCTCTAAGATAATCAATCATTTTTCTGTTAAAGCCTTTAACTGATTGAATTAGGCCCAAACACATTATGGAAGGTAATCTGCTTTACTCAAAATCTGCTGATTAAACATGTTAATCTTATCCAATACTTTCAAAAGAAGCATCTAGAATAACATTTGACCAAATACGTGGATACGTGGCCTAGCCCAGTTGGCATATAAAGTCAACCATTGCAAGGGATAAAGTAATTTATTTATAATTAGTCTTTTTATTATTATTATTTTTTGAGATAGGGTCTCGCTTTGTTGCCCATATTGTGGTGCAGTGGTGGGAACATAGCTCATTGTGGTCTCAAATTCCTGAGCTGATGTGATCCTCCTGCCTCAGCCTCTTGTGTAGGTGGGACTATGGGCATTTGCTGTCATGCCTGGCTAATTTATGTTTTAATTTTTTTTTTTGTAGAGATAGGGTCTTGCCATGTTGCACAGTCTGGAATTTGTAGTTTATTTATAGTTTTACCACCAAACAGAAAGTATTCTTTATTTTCCCTCACTAGTTTCTTTCTTTTTTTTTTAACTTTTAAATTTTTTATTTTAAAGGTGTGGGGTACAATTCAGGGTTAGGTATATAAATGTTATTATGCAGGTACCCTTGTTGATGAGGTGTGCCCCCCTTCCCCTGGCAGTTTCCCTCAACTGCCAATCCCACACCCCCTTCCCTGGCAGTTTCCCACTATTGCCAATCCCTTACTTATAGTATAATGATAATTGTTCAAGGTCTGCTTATGAGTGAAAACATATGGTACTTTGCTCTTTGTTTCTGTGATATCTTACTGAGTATGATAGACTCTAAATCCATCCAAGTTGCTGCGAAGTCCATATGTTTGTCCTTCTTTATGACTGCATAATATTCTATTGTTCCCGCACTAGTTTCTTTTTCTTTAATATATTCAATATTTTTTATTATGATATTGTGGGGTACAGTTAAGGGTTAGGTATACAAATATGCTTTGTTCAGGCACCCTTGTTGATAAGAGGTATCTCCCTATCCCCAGACAGATATTTACTACCATTAATCCCATCTCCATACCCCTAGCCCCCATAGTTTCCCACCACTGTCAGTCATTTTCTTATGGTAATACGTTGGATGATGAAGGTCTACTATATGAGTGAGAACATGTGATACTCAGTTCTTTGTTTCTGTGAGAGTTCACTCAGTATTATAGACTCTAGTTCCATCCAGGTTGCTGCGAAATTCATGATTTTGTTCTTTTTTATGGCTGCATAGTATTCCATTGTGTATATGTACCACATTTTTTTAATCCAGTCCTCTTTTGATGGACAGCATGGTTGC
>CAUYQG010062693.1:0-10170 GCA_963574415.1 Tarsius wallacei | reverse complement strand
CCCATGCTTAGATCATCAGAGTTATTTCTGGTTAAATATGCTAAATATTAGAGGGGGAGGTAATGACGTCAACAGCTCCCGAACATGTCCTAGCAGTCTCGGGGTCTTTGGCTTTCCTGATTTCTAAGGTTCAGCAAGCCTCCGTGGCCGGGCGCCAACATGAAAACACATAGATACATATTGCATCATCTGCTTTGGAATCCACTGGAAGGAGATGGCATGTAATTCTGCTCTGCTTCTTAAGTGAAAGTGCGTCAGAGGAAAAGTCTGACAAACTTGAGATCTGAGCCATTTCTAAGGAAGGCAGACATTCCTTACATGTATGCTGCTTCTCAGACTTTCTCCCCCAAATCCAAGGCTTAAGCTAGCAAAATGGCCACTGAGACACAGTATTGACAGAGGAAAAGCATTGCTATATTTTTCTTGCAAATAAAAGACATTTGGCTAACTAGTTGTAGGATTCTGGAGAAGGCCTATTTGGAAGAAAGTGGAGCATGCTTTTTATTGCAGAAGGTGACAGCAAGTTCACCAAGGAGAAACTATGAATTTTCTAGTCCTGGATATGTCTGTAGAAGCTTCCGAAGCCCCCCAAGAAACTGGAGAGGACCATTTCTACCCATCCCATCCTCCACACGCACCACTCAGGCTAGTCCTTGCCTGGGCCAGACCCTTCCACCCTGTCAGTGAAATGCTCTGACTGCAAATTCTTAGATCCATGGACCAAAAGAGCCCACTGAGGCAGGGGTGAGGAGCACAGCCCAGCACTTCTGAAGCGGGGACATAGCCCAAGGCTGCCCCTCCCCACTCACCCCCCCTCCTCCTGATCCTCTTCAAGACCTCCTTTTGTCATGATCACGTGTGTAAATGCAGAATTCTGCTTCATAATGTACCTTGCTTTTAAGTATAGTAAAAAATATTTTTTTAATCCTTGAGAAAAATAAATACACCAGGAAGAAGATAAAACAACTTTGCCGACGCTTTCCCTAGGTGCCAGAATAAGCAGTAAACTCCAAAGTTGAAGTAAAAGAACAGAATAAACCTGAGAAAAGCAGGAAGCAGGGATTAAAAGTTAAAAGCATAAACTGATTAATTAGAAAACCAGAGGACAACAAAGTGTATGTATACACTTAAAAGCTACTCATTAAAAACACAAATAAAATAGAGAAATCTACGCACCCATGGAGGGAATGCAGTCTGCTCCTTACACTAATGAGCCCGGCTCATCATGCATAAATATCAAATCTCCACAGACATTCAAGGAAGATTGGCAGCATACAAGAGAGCCACGAATCAGGGAGTAGAAGGGCTGTGCTATTATTATTATTCATTATTCATTATTATTCCAAGTAGTATCTGCAGAGAGATTAGTATTCTCAACATTTTATCAGGAAAAAGAAACAAGAAAGGGCTCTTGCAGATGAAAAACACAGTTGCCAAAATTTAAAACTTCAGTATGGATATAATGGTCTGACTTTGCTAATAGTATATAAATGTTTGCGCACGGAGAGATCTGAAGTTCATAGTCCAGACGGCTGACAGGAAGTTACCTCTGAGAACTGGGATAGGATTGGTGAACTGAGCAGGGGGTAGTGTCCTGCTTAAGTACACAAAGTCTACAGCCTAACTAGAGATTCTCCTCACTCTCTGCAAGGACCTTCGGAAAGTTGCGGGCAGTTGCCATTATGCAAAGCTGGCACATGTGAGATTTGATGGGACAGTCTGCATTTTAATTTTGGTGAGTCTTTTCACAAAGCAAATGATTAATTCTTGATTTCCTTGTTTTGTGAAACCAGAGTTTTATATGCGACATGTTTAAAGTGGGATACACCTATCACTCTGCTCCATTAAGGATGTTTCCTAGAAATGTTGAGACTGCAAGCATCAATACTCCTGACTCTATGAGCTAGGCATCCTCTGGACTCGGATTGAGCAAAGGCAGACTTACACGCCTAGCTAAGGGCAGGGATGGTGAGCTGGTGTTTCTCTCCTTCAATCCCACTTTGATGAGGGACTTTCAAGTACTTGGAGAAAATGATACAGACATTTCTGTTTCTCTGTGTCTCACAAACCCGAAGTCTCACAACAGGGAATGAGCCTCACTCTGCTCTGAACTTTTCAGAACCAAATCTCTTTCCATTAAAAAAAAGCAGACAACAACTACAACAAAAACCCTATGTCAACTCTACACCAGGTACAAAGCACACATTTTATAATGCCTGTTGGTTTGAGGATTCGTGCCTGGTTGAGTCGCTAAAATACACTGTGTATATGTGTATAGTAGTCTTAAAATTAGCATACAAGAAGATTCACTTAACTCAAAATCCATAGTCAATGTAATTCAATGTTTTAATTCACTGAGAGAAACACATTTTGAAGGCTAATCTGAGCTAGGTAGTCCTATAAGGAAAAAAAAATATCAGTAAAGGAAAAGGAGCAAAGGTGGTAATGGAAAAAAATAAACAAGGTATCACATATTATGAAGGCAGAAGATAGATTTTTATGTTTTAGAAGCCCAGTACCTTACGACTACCATTTCAGACAGCTGTTGGGTACATCTAAGAAGGAAAAAAATATCGTTAGATCTCTTCGTATTCTGTGTGTTGTGATCTATTTTAATGAAATTAACTATAGCTCATTTTTACATGAAAAAGAAACGTAACTCAGAATCAGATTGCCTTAAAATCCCTATCTCATACCAAAAGGCAAATGATGCCTTTGTGTGCTGACCTTGATTTTGAATGTTGCCCTTAAAAAATTCATTATGGGAAGGAAGGGACCTGAAGGAATTCCTTCCAGCATATTAATAGATTTCACCAAGACAATTAGGTCAGGTCAGAAGCACCTTCATCTCTAGAATATATTGACTTTTTAAACGAATTTTGCAGTAGTACGTTTTGTAAAACATTCTCAAATGCGAGTCATGTCTCACCCTGAGAGACTGGGCTTTTTTGGACCTTGTAGAGAGTCAGGAGACCAGCATCGTCGTGCATCTCTGCTGAGCACTTCAGGTGGGGAGTGACACGGCCATGGGTATCTTAGGAAGCCATGCAAATAACAATGTAGAGATAATAAGTTTCCGAACTAGGGCAGTATCCATGGGAGTGGCAAAGAGGAAAGAGTCAAGAAAGCTTGAAGAGGCAAAGTGAACCAGGTGCAGAAGCAAGGGGGTTAACTATAAAATTTTCAGGTTGTATTAATAAAAAGAAAGGCAGAATTGTGAAACTGAAGATACAGAACAAAGGAGAAGGAAGATCAGACTTGAGGAAGGAAATTGATTCCATGTCAGACATGCTGAATCTGACTTTTAAGACAGACAGAAACATTTGGTGATTCAGATCTGAAGTTCGAATGAGAGAAATCATTTCTAAAGAACAAGTTCTGGAAGCCATACATATGGTACCATAAAGGGGTTACCCAGGAAGCAAAGATGACCCGCTGAGGGAAAGGTCAAAGAAGAGAGCTTGGAACAGAAGTCTGAAAAGGCCTAAATGCAGCGTGCAGGCAGAAGATAAGCTGTTTGTTCATCCATTCATTCATTCATTCACTCAACAAACATCTTGAATTTAGCATCGTCTCCTTTCTACATTATAGAGAGAATTTGTTTGGTGGAAAAGAGAAAATATTCCAAAGTTCTGTGTCCTGCTCTGAAAATGGTGCAGGCTAGAAGAAGGGCAACAGCCAACATCTGGACGACCTAAGTGAGCAAAGCGAGTGTTGTGGGAGCCATGTCAGAGGTCTCTGCCCAGGGTTGACTGGATACAACTCCCAGATAATACAGACATGCATAATTTTAGTGAAATTCGCTTTATTGCACTTCACACTCCCTGTGTTTTTCACAAATTAAAAGTTTGTGTCAACCCTGGCTGAAGCGAGTCTATGGGAGCCATTTTTCTAACAGCATGGTGCTCACTTTATGTCTCTGTGTCACCTTTTGGCAATTCTTGCAATGTTTTAAGCTTCCTTATTATCATTATATCTGTAATGGCGATCTGTGAACAGTGATATTTGATGTTACTGTTGTAATTGTTTTGAGACTCCACCAACCACTCCCATATGGCAAATGTAATAGACAAGTGTTACATGTTCTGGCCTCTCCACTGACCAGAAATTCTTCCCCTTCTCTTCCTCTCCTTGGGCCTCCCTATTCCCTGAGACACAACAATATTGACTAGGCCAAATAATAACCCTACAATGCTTATACATGTTCAGGTAAAAGGAAGAGCTGCACATCTCTCACTTTAAATCCAAAGCTAGAAATGATTAAGTATAGTGAAGAAGGCATATCAAAAGCTGATACAGGGCCGGGCTTAGCCTGTCATCCCAGCACTTTGGGAGGTCAAGGTGAGTAGATTGCCTGAGCACGCAGGTTCGAGACCAGTCCGGGCAACTTGGTGAAACCTCCTCTCTACAATAAATCAAAAATTAACTGGGCATGGGAGCATGCACCTGTAGTTCAAGCTACTTGGAAGGCTGAGGCAGAAGTATTGCCGGAGTCCAGCAGGTCGACGCTGGGGTGGCCGTGAGCACACACTGTCCTCCAGCCTGAGCAACGGAGTGAGACTCCAACTCAAAACATAAAAGTAAAAAATAAAATAAAACCCAAGACAGGCCAAAAGGTAGGCCTTTAGTGCCAAACAGTTAGCCAAGATGTGAATGTAAAGGAAAAGTTCTTGAAGGAAATTAAACGTGCTACTCCAGGGAACACACAAATGCCAAGAAAGCAAACCAGTCTGATTGTTCATATGGAGAAAGTTTGAGTGGTCTGGATAGATCAAACCAGTCACAGCATTCCCTGAAGCCAAAGTCTAATTTAGAGCAAGGCCCTAATTCTCTTCAATTTTATGAAGGCTGAGCGAGGTGAGGAAGCTGTGGGAGAAAAGTCAGAAGCTAGCAGAAGTTGGTTTATAAGTTTTAAGGAAAGAAGCCATTTCTAGAATATACAAGCTCAGAATAGATGCAGAAAGTGCTGACGTAGGAGCTGCAACAAGTTATCCAGAAAATTTAGCTGAGATCATTGACAGAGGTGGCAACAAACATCAGATATTCATTGTGATTAAATAGCCCTCTGTTGGAAGAAGATGTCATCTAGGACTTTCACAGCTAGCAAGGAGAAATCAGTGCCTGGTTTCAAAGCTTCAAAGGATAAGCTGACTCTCCTGTTAAGGGTTAATACAGCTAGTGATTTTTAATTTGAAGCCAGTGCTCATTTCCCATTCTGAAAATCCTAAGACTCTTAAGAATTATGCTAAATCAACTCTGTCTGTGCTCTTTAAATGGAGCAACAAAGCCTGGATGACAGCATATCTGTCATCAGCATGGTTTAATTGAATATTTTAAGGCCACTTTTGAGACCTACTGCTCAGAAATTAAAATTTATTTCCAAATTTTCTGCTCCTTGACAAAGAACCTGGTCACCCAAGCACTCTAATGGAGGTATACAAGGAGATTAATGCTGTTTTCATGTAGCTAATACAACATCCATTCTGCATTCTGTGGATTAATAAGCAATTTCGACTTGCAAGTCTTATTATTTAAGAATTATATTTTATAAGGTTATAGGTGCCATGGATAATGATTCCTTTGATGGATCTGGGCAAAGCAAATTGAGAACCTTCTGGAAATGATTCTCCATTCTAAATGCCATTAAGAACATTTGCGATTCATGGGAGGAAGGAAAAATGTCACTATTAATAGGAGTTTGGAAGACGTGGATTCCAACCCTCATGGATGACTTTGAAGGGTTCAAGACTTTAGTGGAGGAAGTAACTGCAGAATGTGGTAGAAATAGCAAGAGAACTAGAACTGGAAGTGAAGCCTGAACATATGACTGGATTGTTGCAATCTCATGATAAGACTTGAACGAATGAAGCATGCTTCTTATGAACGAGCGAAAAAAAAGTGGTTTTGTGAAGTGAAATCTATTTAGAATATTACATAAGTGTATTTGATAAAGCAGCAGCAGAGTTTAAGAGGATTGACTCCACTTTTGAAAGAACTTCTACTATAGGCAAAATGCTATCAAACAGTATTGTAGGCTACAGAGAAATGTTTCATGAAAGGATCAACTGATGTGGCAAACTCTATTGTTATCTTCTTTTAATAAATTGCCACAGCCACCCCAACCTTCTTCAGCAATCACCACCCTGATCAGTTAGCAGTTATCAATCTCAAGGTAAGACCTTCCAACAGCAAAAAGTTGACAACTCTTCATGGTTCAGATAATTTTTAGCAGTTTTTAGCAATGAAGTTTTTTTGTTTATTTTTGAGTTGGAGTCTCACTCTGTCACCCAGACTGGAGTGCAGTGGCCGCTCCCGGCCACCGCAGCCTCCACCTTCTGGGCTCCAGTGATCCTTCCACCTCAGCCTTCCAAGTAGCTGGAACTACACACGAACGCCACTACGCCCGGCTAATTTTTTGATTTATTGTAGAGATGAGGTCTCGCCAAGTTGCCAGGCGGGTCTCGAACCCGTGGGCTCAGGCAATCCACTCAGCTCAGCCTCCCAAAGCGTGGAACTACAGGCTGAGCCACTGAACCCGGCTAACAATGAAGTATTTTTAACTAAAGAAGTATGTACACTGCTGTTTTAGACATAATGCTATTGCACGCTTAATAGAATACAGTGTAGTGTAAACATAACTTTCATAGGATGCTGAAAACCAGATAATTCATGTGACTCGCTTTATTACAATATTAGCTTTATTGTGTTGGTCTAGAACCAGACCAGCAATATATCAAATCAGTTCTGGTTTTTGGGAGAACGCTACTACTACAGCCATCAAAGCTTAGATCAAAATATCCAGTGTCTTTTAGGTAGAGCAAAATAGTCACCTGTTTTGGTGCCATATGGCTCTGTATGGGACAGTAAAATTATTAAAAGTAAAGGACGTGAACATTTACCATAATACTGTAAGAAAGGGATTGGCAGTAGCAGGATACTGCCAGGGTGTGTGGGGGGGAGGGAGGGGGAAACACAACATCCATAAGGATTACCTGATCTCACACCAGGCAAAATGGGAACCCAAGGGAGGCCCAAACTTTACCTGTAAGATGAGCACTTGTATGCCTAGTCCTGAATTGTACCCCACATCTTTAAAATTAAATAAATAAATAAATGGGCATTGATCTTATCCAAACTAGTTCTAACCCAGCAGTTGGTATATTATGGGAATTATCTCTCATTATGTGCCTTTCTATAATGTATATGACATTATGTTTTAAAATGTGTGTTTTATAAAATAATACCAAATTCATGAGCTAGTTTGCCAGCTTCTATACTTACAAATATAAATATTTTGGGTTTTTTTTCATTTTGGAGATGTGGGATACAATTCAAGACTGGGTATACAGATGGTCATCGTACAAAGTTTGGGCTTCCCTTTTTTTAAAAAGAAATGTGTATGTTAAAAATAAAATGTTGTATATACTTGAAAAAAAGTAAAGGACCAAGGTTGTAACTGTACTACACGTAAAACAAACACCTATGCAAATGTGTTCTTGGCTTTCTTCCTGGCCTAATGGAAGCCTCCTGACTTTCTTTCAGCACAATCTTTCCCTGACAGAGCTGCCTTCTCTTTCTGTCCCATCGCTGTGGCTGAATTTTGATATGTCTCATGCCTCCTGTTTCTCCATGTGTCTGAATGGCTGTCTTCAGATCAGCTGTCCTCTGTGCTTGTCTCTGCCCTGCTACGTCTCCCTTCATGCCATGCTTCCTGCTCTTGCTCCCCATTCCACACCTGTGTTGGCCCTAAAAAGCACACAAGGTTGCAGTGCCCTGTTAACACATACAAAACCTACAGAGATCAGCCAGCCAAATCTGTCAGGAGACGTGTTTCTCCTCAATTGGCAGCAAGAATGTATGTATGATACAGAATAGAGAACGTTGGTATAAATTCTCATATTAAAAATTTGGAGTACCATTGTGGCCCAAGCTAAGGGAATTCTGAAAATGCATTAAAAATAAGCAGGCTTCAGAGAGTCACATTGTTCTGAAGACACATAATTTCCTGAAGTAGACTCTCCTTTTTATGAGTTAAAGCATAAATTTCTGTTTTTGTCAATTGTTCAGGATTATTGGGTCAGGATAACTGCTTTAAATAAACATTCATAATGTTTGCATTATTTTCTGTTTGGAGAGCTATTCTGACTCAAATATATGCCCTATAACTTTGCAAGGCATTGTTTTTATTATGACCGCGTTTGTGTTTTTACTACAAAAGATCATTGTTGGTGATCTGTGGTATTTTTCTTGCCACAAAATTATTTGCTACATCTACCTAATCCTTTTGCCCTCTGTATAATATTTCAATTTAGAAAGGAATATCAATATGCAGTCTCTTGTGCTGAGACTACTTATAAAAAATCGAATGGCATATTCAATCACAGTATTATTGTTATCAGTATATCTTAATACAATGGTAAATGTCTGAAAATGCTAAAGTTCTGAGTGGGGAAGGGAGGTCATCCCCAGGGGATACATATATAGTGATTATCACTAGGTTCATGTTTTCAATTTAATCACTCCCTATGACCCATTTGCCCTTAGGATATGACTGTTGAAACAAAATTATTTCACTTATACTCCTGTTAATGGGAACTGTAATTCTAGACAGCAGCCCTTTGTGTTCCAAAAGGCTACACCTCCTACCAATCATTCATGGGGTTTAGAAACACCATATAATTCAAATAAAATTCTCTTGTAAGGTAATGGAGCATGTGACCCTTTTATGATAAACTATAATTTGGGGGAGCATAATAAAATCGTTCTGTCATTTGGTGCTTCTGGAGGTAAAACAGAGATTAATATTAAAGCATCTTTCTCTATGTCTTTCATACTATACTACCTAGTAATACATCCTTTTGTTTTCTTGGCAATTATTTATGTGTTACAAACCTCTGCTATATCCAAGAAAAGAACATTAGAATAATCCCCTTAATCTCTCTGAAATCTCTCTAGCATAATGTTCTTCAGAATTATTCTTTACCACAGCCAAACTAAAGAGTTCCCCAAAAAGAAGTCGAGGTACTCTCCCAATCCTCTTATTTTTCTATTTCTTTTGCTCCTATAAAGCAAATGTCATAGGAGCAGGGCTAAGTGAAATAAGACACCTTTGAAGAGGCTTTCTTGTTGTCCCAACCCATCAGCCAGAAACAGAACACCTTTCTATGAGTCATGTAACCAGTTCCTAAATCCAAGACCATCTCTCCGTCATGCCATGGCCAGCAACTTTCTCCAGCACCATGGGCAGTTCACCTCCATCTTTTCCCAGAGATAAAGCAACACTTTCCAAGAAAACATGCTCTGGGTCCTGGTGCCTGAGTCGGCCTTCCTCCCCACCTTCGTGAACTGGGCAGAGCCAGCTGTGTGGCTCAGGGTCCCTCTTGCCTTTTAGCACAGATCTGAACAACAGCCAGTCATTTTTCCCTTCCTTCTGGGCTCCACTGTGATCCTACTATTACAGGTGCTACTCCTGGTGTGAGATGTGTGGACGACGGGTTCTTGTGTTCACGTTGGGAATGAATTTGCAAACAGATACACAGAAAAGCAGAATAAGCAAGTAGCTTTATTAAGCAAAAAAACAGAACACATTGAAGAGGGGAGAGTAGGCAGAAACAGCCTACAGAAGGCTTCTGCATGCAACTATTGTTGAGCTATACTTTTATTCTTAGGGTTGCTGAGGAGTGGATTTGGGGTGGGTTTTTTTTTTTAGGGCTGGGTGGGTTTTTTCAGTCTTGGGGCTGAGACTCTGTTACTCCTCCCTACGTCAGGCTGGGTGGGTTTCAGGCCTTATTGGGTCATACCGGTACTGTCATGTTGTCAGACCTGGCAGTGGGAGGGCCCCTAGGATAATTTTATATGAATGGCATTTCTTTTTTTTTTTTTTTTTTTTGAGTTGGGAGTCTCACTCTGTCGCCCAGACTGGAGTGCAATGGCCGCTCCCGGCCACTGCAGCCTCAACCTGCTGGGCTCCGGCGATCCTTCCGCCTCAGCCTTCCAAGTAGCTGGAACTACAAGCGCGCGCTACCACGCCCGGCTAATTTTTTGATTTATTGTAGAGATGAGGTCTCGCCAAGTTGCCCAGGCGGGTCTTGAACCCGCGGGCTCAGGCAATCCACTCACCTCAGCCTCCAAAGCATGGGGTTACAGGCTGAGCCACCGAGCCCAGCTATG
>CAUYQG010062692.1:0-24963 GCA_963574415.1 Tarsius wallacei | reverse complement strand
AATCTGCCACAAGAGGGCAGGTTTTTAAATTTTTTTTAGATTATTTTTCTTTTTTCATTGTGCATGAAAATATAAGGGTTTGATTTGATCCCCCCAACATTTTTTTTACTTATTATTGTAGAGATGAGGTCTCCCAAGTTGCCCCGGCGGGTCTTGAACCCGCGGGTTCAGGCAATCCGCTCACCTCAGCCTCCCAAAGCATGGGATTACAGGCTGAGCCACCGACCCTGGCTTATTTTCTGGATAAAGTTTTATGGCCCAAATCTCTGTTACAAGTTTCTTCAGTGTTGCATCTTGTCTTTCTTGAGTTTCATTCACTCTTCCCATCCATTACCTATCCCTGTTGTATTCTGGAGCCAGTCATTAGTGACTTCTACTGTTTGGGCTCTGAGGTCTGATTTTTCAGGTGTTTTCTCTTTGGTACACTGGGAATTACCTGTGTTCTTCTATTGATTTTTCCTCATTTGAGTCAGATCTCTTTCTTTTCTCTTTAGTTCCATTGTTCAGTGGTTGAGGGGAGGGACTTTCACTTCTAATGTTTGTTCAGCCCTCTATTCTTCCTTGGTTAAGGATCTGAATTTGTTCTATTTTGAAACAGGGCTGAGGGTGTGAAGTTTTGCTATTTCTTATAGTTTTGAAAGTTGAATAAGGTGGAAGATGGGAAGCTGGGATTCAGAAACTACTTGCAAATCACAGTGTTCACTGACTGGGTATGGGCTCCCAGAGACCCACTCCCCACACCACTCCATATGATGATGCAATGGGTATGTGTGTGTACCTCTGAGTTCAAGATACAGTAACGACAATGAGGAGAACAGAGAACAGTAGAATAAAATAGGACAGACAAAAGTATAAAAACTAAAAAAAAGAAAAGAAAAGGAAAAGCAAAAAATAAAGCTAAAAAACAAATACACACACGCCAAAATAAAATAGAAACAAAGCAAAACAAAACAAAAAACAGGAAAACTGAACACACACACACACACACACACACACACACACACACATGCCTAACACAAACCAAAAGAAAAAGATAAAAAGAAAGGAGAGAGAATAAAAGGGGGAATGCAAATTGAATCTTCACATATACATTCACACACACATTAAACTAAAAACAGAGAAAAACAAAAAACAAAAAAATCTGAAAGATGAATGCTTAATCATTCACATGCACACATAAACAGAAAACATAAAATAAATGAAGGAAAAACAATAATAAGTAAAAAAAATGTTGGGGGGATCAAATCAAACCCTTATATTTTCATGCACAATGAAAAAAGAAAAATAATCTAAAAAAAATTTAAAAACCTGCCCTCTTGTGGCAGATTCTGTAATTGTTCCTCTCAGCTGCTCGCAGGTAAGCCCTTCTATTGTCTCCTGTGGAGCTGCAGCCACATTTACAATCTCCCCATTGAGCAGCCTAGGGAATGAGCAGGGGGCCATGGGGGTATATGGAGCTTCTGTCCTCCCCTCTCTCTCTCATATGGTCAGGAGGATTCGCTCTGGTGGGGAGGTGTGAATTGTCTCTTCCCAAGTACTGATGGTGGATGCCCTAGCCAGGCTTATCCTGGGGTAGAGTCCTTTTGTCAGCTGACTTCCAGGCCTGGGTTCTTCCCTCTCAGTTGTGTCCTAGCCATGTGTGTCTGATGTTCAGAGGATTGTTGGGGAGGAGGGGGTTGGGTCAGCCCCGGATGGACTCACTGCTCATCTCTTCAGGAGTCTTCCTCGTCCTTCTCTGTTCTCACCCTTTTTCCCATGACTGAATCAGGATAGGGGTGGGGCACCTGAGACTCAACACTTGCTCTGTCCCTTTGGAGTTTATGCTTACAGGATATTCCCTCTGCGTCACGATCAGCCCCTGAGTATTAACTGACTGGTCACAGAGATCGGATCTGTTGCTCCCTGGTGAGCATGCTGGCGCACTTCCCTGCCCAGTTTCCAAAATTGTGGCAGGGTTCCTATTTTGTCTTATCCAGTGGTGTTCTGCCTCTGGCTTCTTTGCTTTGCTCCCTCCACAGCCCTTGCTGCCAGTGTTCAGCCAGGCGCTGCAGTGGTGAGGCAGACCCTGGAGCCAGTAGTCATACCTGACAGCTTCTTCCCAGGAAGGGCTGTGCTGATTTTTAAAAAAATGGTGTTTGGCTTCTGTGCCCCAGGAAGTGCTAGAGTCTAAGATGACCAGCTGCAGCACTGGCTGCTTCAGCAGGACAGCTGTGACCACTTGCTACCTAGTCCCCACTCAGTCAGCCACTCATACACACACTTTCAGTCACGTACACAAAATTGTCCATATGCTCACTCACTCACACAGGGACTCACATAGTCCAACTGGATCTACCGTCCAACTGGCTCTACTGTCCAACTGGCTCTACCATCATCTTCCTCCCCTCTTTCTGTCATAGCTTCTATGAGGGAATTGTGTTCTAATGATTTATTTACATGTCTGTCTCCAGCACTTTACTCTGAGTGCGTTGAAAGCAAGTACCAAGTTTCATTTAACTTTATGTCCCCACTGTCTGGCTTACAACAGAATTGCTGGATATTAAAAGCATTCTTAAGATCTTTTTTTTTTGGAGGAAGGGTGAACACTGGGACTTTATTACACAGTACAACACTTGTGACAATGGAAGAGGCGGGCAGAAGTGTGGGCCAGAACACTCCAGTCCAGGACATTCAGAAAGTTTGCTTGTTTCTCCAGAACACTCAGCAGTAAGGCCATCTGGGGTTGTTCAGGGGGTTGAGCCGGAAGCAGTAGGCCAGGATCATCCTCTTGCGAAAGGCCTCGTACTTGTTGTCTTACTTGGAGAGCTTGGCTGGCCGGTCGATGCCAAAGCTGGCACCGTCCACAGTGGTGGTGCCTTTGTTGACTGGGTTCTTGATGCCCTGGCCCTCTGAGCCCAGACCCTCGCCCTCTGTCCAGCCCATCTTCAGCAGCATCTGGTAGCCAATGTTCTCCACTGTCAACTTGAACTCCTTGTACCCTGAGTAGTGGGGCTCATGGCCCTCCTTCAGGGTATTGAAGGTCTCCATGAACTTCTCCAGCTCATCTGGAGGCAGAAAGTCTCTGGTGAAGTGCTACCCTGACCCATCTTTGTCAGCTGTTCAGCCCATTCCTGCATCTTGTCCATCTCCATGCACTGCAGCTGGTGCTCCCGGGTGCCCGGCTCACTGTCCACCTCCTCGTCACTGTCGTAGCAGTGCTGGTGCTGCTGCACCACCTTCTCCTGCAGCAGCTGCATGTCCTGCATGACCCGCCTGTGCTGCATGATCATGTCATACATCTGCTGCATCTCCTGCTGTTCCTTCAGATGCTTCTTCTGGGCATCCGACTACTCTATGACACCCACCAGACCCACAGACTTCCCCTTTTCATAGCCGAGCCCCTTGAGGTCCTGAACTGACAGAGGCATGGGATAGGCGTCCATGTCCCTCTGCATCAGCTCAGTGGACTGGAGCTCCACCTTGTCCTCTTCCGGCCCCAACCAGCTCTTCAACTTCCTCTTTACAGTGGCTGCAGAGGCAGACTTCCCAGGGACAGCTGGAGCAGAGGGGGTGGCTGGAGCAAGGGTGATGGCCGGTGTAGTTGTGGATGACGTGGGGCAGGTGGTGGCTAGGGACAAGGTCACTGATGGGACCTCAGGAAGGGACTTGCGCCTCAGGCTGGGGTCAGGTGCTGTGAGGGTGCTGACAGAGTTGGCCTTGGCCTTCCGGAACTCCTTCAGCTTCTGCTAGTAGTACCTGTACCCTTGGCTTTTGTGTTCATACAGAAAGTTGAATGCCTGGTTCTCACGGTTGTTCTGGAGGGTGATGGTTTCCACCTTGGGGCCCCCGACCGCTATGAACCTGGCCAACTTTTCTGCAAGGTTCTTGACCTCTTTATCCTCTGGGGGTGAAACTTTCTGAGAGGCTGCCTGTGACTTTTTTTGCACTTCCTTTCTTATCTCAGCCACCTTCTTTCTGTAGTAGAGGAATTCCCTGTTATTCTTATCATGCAAAAATGCAAACGCCAGGTTATCCTTGTAGTCCTCTATAGCTACTTTCTCTAACTTGGGGCCTCCTTCTGTCACAAAGCGGGTCAATTTCTCTATCACTTTCTGAATCTGGGCTCCCTCTGGGGGTGAAACTTTGATCTCCAGCCACTGCTCGTAGTCCTCCTCGTCCTCCTCCGGGGACTGGAAGACACTAGGGCAGTGCGCCACGGGCAGCTGCTTGGCATGCGAGTAGTTCTTCACCTGGCCCAGTGGGCTACCCAGCCCCAGGCTTGTCCATCTGCTGAGGAGGAGGGACCTCTTCCTGGCGCTGGGGGTGGGCATGCTGGGAGGGGCACTGGGTGTGCTGGGGGTGGAGGGGGCGAGTCTGTGGTCTGTGCCTTCTGCAGCTTCAGAAACTGCTACAGGAAGCTACCGTCATTGGCAAACTTGTTGGAAACGAAGAGTTGTGTGCATTTGCAATTTCATGGGGATGTGGTGGGTGAGGGCTGGCCACCTGAATCTGCTTGGCTTTCTGTTCCATTTTGGCTTCAATTTCCCATTTCTTCTGAGCAATGAGCTCTTCTTGGTGAAGGATATTCATGTTCATTTTTCCAGATTTGGGGGTAGCAACCCCAAACCACGGGTTAGCCTTTCCTGCAACATCCTGGTTGTCCATCTTGAGACTCATCCAATCCCACCCTTAATATCTTAATAAGGTAAAACCCAAAACCCCATAGCAGCAACTTTCAATAAGTTGTAAACAGACAAGTATTTTTGTGGTGTTAGGCATATTCAGTGTTGTAATATAATTTTGTATTTGGAAAATGAAAAAGATGCCAATTATAAAAGGTAGAGTTTGACAAGTCATCTTGGGTGGTGGTGATAGACTGATGTGTCTCCAGTGGGGTAGGCCACACTAGATGGGTTTCAAAATCGGGGACAAAGGAGAGACAGAATGTGTGTATGTGTGTGTGTGTGTGTGTGTGTCTGGGTGTGTGTGTATGTATGTGTGCATGCGTGTGTGCATACAGTGTTTTCATTTAGGACAAGGAAGTCTGGCTTTGAAAAATACTGCCCCCAGATTATGCCTTGGAGAGAGACTCTCTAGTAGAAAAAAAATGACAGCTCTGAGCCTCCTCAGTTCTTGGGGTTTCTTGCTCAGGGTCATCTCCATGCTGGTCTCAAGGGATATGATACAGTTTTTCTATGAAGGTTATGGTCCAACAGGGGTCAAAGTTATTTCCTTGGAGCTGTGGCACCTCATGACTTCCAGATGGCTTTACTAAATTCTTAGAGAGGATGAAAAGTACATATGAGTAGTCTGTAAGAAATGTAAATTATCCTGCTTACAAAACAGTTTTCTTATGTTTTCACAGATAATTGGCTCCCATTCAATTCCACGAGTTTTGAGGAATGGAAAAAAGTTCACTGGGGAACCCCATTCACTCTCTATCCTTCCAAACACCTACCCCTACCCTATTCTGCCTCTGGGGTTCAAGCTATTTCTCCCAGGGTTGGCCTCTAGTCTGAGAGACAGTACACCCTCTCCAACTGTCACCAGGAGGGACCATACCTTTAGGTGAGATTCTGCTTCTCAGTTGGGTGGCTTGAATTGATTTTGGCACAAGCTCAATAGTAGAATTAATAATAATCGAGAATGTTGAAGCAGGAATAGAACAAATACTAATAAGAGTGATTGTTCTCTTATACCATGCATTGGGTTTACAGCAAGGAGGGTGACCATATTCTTTTATTCATGATCCCGAGAAAATATTTTTGAACAACTGATTGATGTGTTTTTGTACCTGTTATTTCTTTCTATTCTTTGACACCCCTCAGCCAGACTTTTTAACTCCATTGCATAGAAATGCAGAGAAAGAAGAATGGTAAATCTTCACTTTTAAGTCTTAAAAACCTAGGAATTACTGAGACAGGGTAAAAATAGAATATAGCGTTAGTTGGAGTCAGCTTCTGCCTGCCCAGGCGAGGCCCATAGAACAAAGAGATCACCAGTTTCTCTGTACCCGTAATGACAACGACGAGGGAGTGTTCGTATGTGGAAAAGGTCTACCTCTCAGAGTTCCCTGTAACATACTGTGCTGCAGGAAGTGCAGAAAACTTCAGGGCTTGGGAGGTATGAAGGTGCTACTTCCTGACCCCCAGAGCAGTTCCAGAATGGGAGGAACATTTTCCAAGGCTCAAGGGTAGCTTGTTTATGGGATGTGAACAAGCCTTGTGGTTGAGAATGAAAAGCCCCAAATATTTTGGGGCTCTCTGCCTTTGAATTATTTAAATCCAATAGTTGTTCTTTGAGATCATATCTGATGATGGATATAAAAAGAAGCTAATGCTCCTTGTGGAACAAATGTGCTTTTCTGATTTAAAAGGTGCGTTTGAAACACAGCTCAACATGTCAAACAAAGAAAACAAGTGGGAAGTGGACATTTATTGAAAATAGCTTTCCCCGTTTATAAATAGTAGTCGTGTAATTAGCCCAACACACAAATGCAGCATAATTAATGCTATTAACCAAAATGTATGTTTCAAAATATCTAGGAAAATTGTATAATTATAATGTAATTGAAGCCACTTAAACTGAAACTTTGCCCTTTTCTTTTGGTCTTAGATATTCTTTTAGTTGTCATGCCCATGTTTTCTGATTTTAAAGAGTAAAATATATTAAGGTGTTTCAAATATCCAGATTTTTTTCCTCTTCTGAACTTACATTTATCCTGTTATTATATAGTTGTTCCATGATCCAGTGTTACACGAAATTCACACTGACAAAATGCATGTGTCACTTTGATGAAATATATAGCTAATCTTAACATTATATTAAAATTTCAAATTTAGTTACAAAGTAAATAGTATATGGGCACTATAAAAATAATAATTTCTATGGTTAAAGCTATGTCAGCATTTTCGTAATGAGTCCTTTTTTCAAAAATTATAACTTGACCAAAATATTTTAATATTAAGATTTAATGTGGTTTTTGAGCTCTCGGCCAGAGCAATTTTTAAAAAGTGATTCTTTCAAAACAGATTTGACATTTCTCAATATTAGACAAGAATAGAAGGAGAGCCAGTTTTCTTGCTACAACCATTTCTTCAAATGTCCTATTGCTATCGAGACACATTTGTATGCAAAAGTAAAGAAATAAGCAACAAAGGGTACCTGTGTCCTTGGATCCATGTCATGACTATCTTATGGGAGGACACAACTTATCCAATCATGAGACTCTTGACTGTGGTGCAAAACAGAGTTGGCACATTTCCTTTGTTTTGCCACATTTCTCTCTTTATCTAGACTTTCTCCAGACTACCTTCCTAGTTCTCTATTTAAAAAACCGTCATTCTATGAAGCTTCTCCGCCTACCCCCATCTTCGTAAGTGATTGGGTCATCTCCCTATTGGCATGCTCTTTGTTTGTTTTTAGCAGATATTTTCCTATTTATCCTTGCTTTTGAAGACAGGGCCTTAAATGAGTTTCCACAACTTTAAATTTCTAGTGATCTAGTGCATTTCCTTATGTACATACAGATTTAATACCTCCTGGGCCCCATTAGTTGGAACTGAACTTTTTTTTCATTTTTTTTTTTTTTTGAGTTGGGGTCTTACTCTGTCACTCAGGCTAAAATGCAGTGGTATAATCATGGTTAAACACAGCCGCAACCTCCTGGATTCAGGTGATCCTTCTGCCTCAGCCTGAGTAGCTGGGACTACAGGCATGTGCCACCATGCCAAACTATTTTAAAATTATTTTTGTAGAAACGAAGTCTTGCTATGTTGCCTAGGCTGCTCTTGAGCTCCTGGGCTCAAGCAAACCTCCTGCTTCAGCATCCCAGAGTGCTGTGATTATAGGGGTGAGCCATCATGGCCATCCAGGAACTGAATTTTAATTAATTTTTATCTTTTCTTTTTACTTCTCTGTACTCAGAGCTCTCTGTTCAAATCTCTGTTATAACACCTGACCATTTACAGGACTCTCTGCCCTGGGAGCTTTGGAAGGAAGGTCTGTCTGACCTAGGTTAGCACTTTTTCATTGGTCTACTTATGAACCAGATGCTAATATAAAACAAAACTCTTCAGTTCTGACCTAATTCTGATAACTATTTGGACTCTCTCAGTTGGCTCTGCCCAAGTTGTTGCTGCAGGGGCCAGCTGGAGCTCACTGGCCTAATATCTTGCACCTGACCACAGAAGGCATTTGTAGTACTCACCATGCACCACCTCCACTCTTTCAAGGAGGAAATTCAATAGGGACCAAGACTTACTCCTCTTTGAATTCCCAGAATTAAGGACATAACAAGTGCTCACTAAATATTTCCTGCATAACTGGAATAATCCATCAATCAATTAATTGAGACTTGTTTGGTCTTTGTTAATTAGTATAATGAATAGTTAGAAGGAGGAACTGTCTCTCTGGCCATGGAGCAAAATAAATGAGAATTAAATGCATGATTCTATCTGTATTAGCTCCATTCACCAACCAAATGAACTTATCGTGTACAGACTGTTCCGCAGAAGGTGTTAATTCACAATGATTCAAATTAACATTAATATTTGCAGACATTGCTTTTCATTTATCTTAGCTCATTTACTTTATCATAAAATAAAGTTGAGTTAAATATTACTATATGTGGAAGAAATTTAAAATGGTTATATATTACAGCAAGTCTTATAAGGCATTAATCTTCATTACTGAGGAGACATTTGATAATTCCCTTAAGGATACACCACTTAAGTTCCAAGATTCCTCAAGGGAAAAATTGTTCACTTTGAGATATAAGCATCTTACATGTTACTCAAATGAAGGATTTCATGGGACAAATCTGAAGACAGAGTCCAGGAGAAATGGAAAGTGTGTATGTGGTAGATTGATTGAATTGATGGCCCCATCTTTCTCCCACACTGATCTGAGACTTGGCCACATAACTTTCTTTGGCCAATGAGATAGAGAACATTTGACATAAATGGCTTGAAAAGTACTTGTGCATTTCTTCTTATTCACTTGGAAACTTGCCACTAAAAAAGAACACACTCAGGCAAGTCCGCTGGAGGGATGTGAGGGGTAGAAAAGATCAGCGATGTCCTAGCTGAAGCTTCCCAGGCCAGTCAATACCAGTCCATAACCAGCTGACTGGACTCACGTATGAACCCAACCTAGATCAGCTTAACTTGGCCCTGATCAACAGAACTTCTCAGCAGAGCCATAGCTTTGTGAGAGGTAATGCATGGTTGTTACTTTAAGCCATAACATTTAGGGTGGCTTGTTATATAATACTGTTGTGGCAACAGGTGCTAGTTGTAGTGGCTAATTTTTCTACAAGACTATATGAAGTCTACAATTCATTTGCTAATACACAATAAATTTAAATTTTTAAACTTTTAAGTGATTTTAGAAAAGTAGAAGGGAGGCATAGAGATAAAAAGTTGAACTGTTAGTTAAAAGTAAATTTGTTTTCAGAAGAAATAAAATAATCTGAGAAAATGAAATAATTTTCAGAGTCAGTGTATAGTCTTAATAAAACATAGCCTCCAGAAGCAAACTGCATGGGGTAGAGTTCTGGCTCTCAAACTCAAGAGCTGTGTGGCCTTGATAAGTTACTTAATTACTCTATGCTTTCTTTTTCCCATCTGTAAAACTGGAATACCTGCCAATGGTTGATGGCCATGAAAACTATATTACATATTACATATATTTAAAATGTACTCAAAAGAGTTTGGACCCACAATAAGCAGTCAATAGTGTTAGCTATTATCTTGTAACAGTTGACGCATCAAATCATTACTTTTTAGCAAGTCGCAGGACTCAGTGTAAGACTTCAAATGGGAGACCTTTCTGGCTTGTTTCTTTTCTAGATTATTTTTTAAAGGCTGGTATCAGTGGCAAAGCCACTGAAGAATAGAGAAATAGTGGATATAAGAAATGCCAAACCTGGATTCAGATTGTGTAATGGTGATCCAGTCAAGAAGCCCTCCTGGAATTCAGTTTATTCGTCAGTAACTGAGGGTTTGGTTGAACAGGATGATTACTTAGGAATTGCACACTGAAAATTCATTGTATCTAAGCATATACCTTAGTACATATCAAAGTACTTTAAACAGGAAGCAGATCATTATGGACATGTGTTAATATTTTAAATGGTAAGAAAAAAATAGCAGTGATAATATTTTGAGTAAAACTACAGTGTTTTAAAGAAAGACAAAGAATATAAGATGTATTGGTGAGGTTTCCTGAAGATCTCTGTGATGCCAGATAATGGGGTAAATGCTGAAAATGAACAGATAAATGCCTATTGCCTTATAGGACCTATGGTGCTGTGGTAGCACATGGAAGTACAGACTGTGGTAACAAGGACACAGACAGACCAACAGGGGAAGCAAAGAAGGAGAAGAAAACAATCCTCATTAGGTTTTGATCTTCAGAAAAAGTTGATCTTGTCAATTAAAAAATAAAATCTAGAGTTTTTGTGTTTGTGGCCACTAGAACATAGATCCTCCAATCGTTTTTCCTTGTTTTTAATTTTTTCCATAAAAGTGTGAAAATGGAAAATTTTTATCTCTAAAAAATTGTGTGTTCTTAAACAAAAACAAAAATAAGGTGCGTTTATTATTTCCCTCAGCTTTGTACCTAGCCTTACCTTGTAAGACTCTGCCTATAGTCGGTGCCAGAAGAAGCCTGGGCAGCTGGAGGGGAGAGAAGGGGCTTACTCCATGCTGTTCCTTGTGGGCTTCCTGCTCTAGTAACAGCTAAATCCAGTTTTCAGTTTCCAACACTTACAGAACCAGCTTTATGATGTCCCAATGAAGAGACACCGGCCCAGCTGAGCAGCATCTCCTCACAGAAGTCTAAGTGTCAGCCGCACTGGGTCCTTCCTCTAACATTTTAATAACCCCAGCCTCTTATTTTATTTTATTTTTTTGACCCTCATTTCCTTGACTGGGAGCTGCTTTCTACAGTTGCTGTTTTGAGATACCTTATAATCCTCTTTTTACTCTTTCAATTATATAGTTAACAACTTTATAACTAGTTATCCATTCTTTGCAATAAAATTTTTTACGTACAGAAACTGATGTGGTTTCTCTCTTGATTGAAACTTACTGAAACTAGGAACTAAATAAAATATCTTAAAGATATATCGTATTCTAATTTTTTGGGGGGGAGTCTCACTGTGGCCCAGGCTGGAGTGCGGTGACATGATAACGGCTCACTACAGCCTCAGCCTCCTGGACTCAGGCAACCCTCCCATCTCAGCCTCCCGTGTATCTGGAATACATGCATGAGCCACCATGCCTAGCAATTTTTTTTTCTTTTTTGTTTTTTTAGAGACCAGATCTTGCTCTGTTGCCCAGGCTGGTCTTTAACTTCTGGGCTCAAGTGATCCTCCCGCTTCAGTCTCCAAAGTGTTAGGATTACAGGCATGAGTCGTCACGTCTGGCTTTGTTTTTAAGTAAAATACAGCTTACATTAAGTATGTGAATCTCAAATGCACAGATTGATGAGTTTTGTGCATTTTCTTGTTAAGGGACATTTGGTTTGTTACTAGTTTTAAGTTATTTTGAATAAAGCTGTTATAAAACATCTTGTACAAGTCTTTGGTGAGTATAAGTACTCATTTGGGTGAATACACTCAGGAATGGAACTGTGAGACCATGGAATATATATTTGTTTACTTTTAGAAACTGCTGCCAAAGAGTTTTCCAAGGGGGTTATCTGACATATAATCCTGCCTGCAAGTGCCCAAGAGTTCCAGTTGCTTCAAATCTTTGCTATTATTGCTTTAAATATTAAATTTTATCCTAATCTTTCTCTCCTGTTCTCCTGGGATTGGATAAATCAAGTCTGAAGTTTGTGTTTTACATGTGACTTATGCTATGTTCTTTTTTCAAAAAAGTCTTCTTTTTTTCTGTGTGCTTCAATTTGAATATTGTCTATTTACTTGTTTTTGAGCTTACTTCTTCTGTCTTATGTTGTGTCTAGTCTGCTGTTAAAATCATTTGATGAGTTCTGGATTTCAGATAGATTGCTCTTTTCTAGAATTTTTATTTTATTATTTTAAAATTCTCTATTAAAATTATTCATATTTACAACTATATTGTACATTGTTTTAATTTTTAAATATTATTAGTTATAGCTAATTTAAAGTTCCTCCCATCTGATATTTCCTTTATCCAAAATATCTGTGAATCTATTTTGATTTTGTTTCAGTTGAGCTATATGCATTGTCAAAACCACACATGTTGAGTTTAATCACCATTTAAAATATCTTCTAAAAGATTGCACTATGACTGGATGAGGAATTGCAAAGTTACTGTGTATTTAGCAAGGCACAAAAGCTGGAACACATTTAATATTAATTCATTTCAAAGAACAAGCTTTTAGTTTCATCGGTTTCTCTCTTTTTCTTTCTGTTTTCACTTTTGTAGATTTTGACTTTTACCTTTATTATTTCCTTTCATCTGTTTGATTTGAGTTTAATTGCTTTTCTTTTTCTTGTTTCTTAAAATAGATGCTGATTTAAAACTCTTTTTTCTAATATATAAGCAGTTTATTCTAAAAAGTTTTCTCCAAGTAGTGTATTAGCTCCAACTCATAATGCTTTGGTATATTGTATTTTCATTTCAACTCTGTCAAATATTTTAAAATTGGCTTTGAAATTTTAATTTTGACTCATGGATTATTTAGAAGTATGTATTTTCAATTATTGAGAAGTATGTATGTATTTTCAAATATTTGTTCTCTTAATGTCTTAGTTTAATTCTATTGTGGCCCAAGAACATACTTTGTACGGTTTCTATTCTTTTAAATTTTGGGGCGGGGGGGCAGAATATGGCTTATCAAAGTGATTACTTAATGTGCACTTAAAAAGATGCTCATTTTGATGTTTTGGGGTGGAATGTTCTATGATTGTCAATCAGATGAAGTTAGTTGACAGTGTGGTCCAAATCATCGATAAACTTACTGATTCTCTTTTTATTTGCTCTGTCAATTGTTTAAAGAAAATTTTTGAAGTCTTAACTCTAATTTGAGATTTATCTGTTTCTCCTTTCAGTTCTATCAAATTTTCCTTCATGTGTTTTAGAGCTCTGTTATTATGTGCATGCTCATTTAGGATTCTTATGTCTTCTCAGATAATTGACCACTTTGTCATTATGGTAATGTTCCTTCTTGTCCCTGACAATATTTCTTGCTCTGAATTTAGTATTAATATAGCTACTCCAGTTTTATCTGTATTAGTATTTTCATGGAGTATATATATATATTTCTATTATTTTACTTTTAGAGATATGTATTTGAATTTAAGATAGGTTTTTTGTAGACAGTATATAGTTGGGTCTGGCATTTTTATTTAATCTAACAATTATCTCTATCTTTAAACTGTCAGTTTAGCCCATTCACATATAATGTGATAATTGTTATAATTACATTAAAGCAATCTTCTTGATAGCTATTTTCTATTTTCCCCATCTATTTTTTCTTATTTCCTTTTTTAACCTTTCTTTGTTTTAATGGAGAGTTTTGTTTTCATGATTGATTTAATTTTATCTTCTCTATTGAATTATTATTTACATTTCTTTAAAAATTAGTGGTTACCTTGAAGTCTATAATAAACATATTTGATCAGAGTCTACCTTCAAAAATTATACTAGTTCATGTATATTGTAAGGACTTTATAACTGTGTACTCACACTTTCTTTCTTCTATTCTTTGTGCTATTGTTATCATATATTTTAGTTGTATATTTGCTGCAAATATACAATAAATTGTAATAATATATTCTTTGTGTCTGAAAACCTTCCTTCTATATTTCTTATAGTCAGCTTTCTGTCATTAGATATCCTCCGTACTTATTTATCTGAGAAATATTTCTTTTTTGTAAATATATTTTTGTTTAATATTGAATTCCTTATTGACAGTTTACATTTTTTCATCATTTTAAACATATCACTTATTGTCTTTTAGTTTGCATGGTTTTTATTGAGGAATTTGTTGATATTATTATCTTTGTATTTCTTTAGACAATATGTCGTCTTTTCCCTGACTGCCTTCAAAATCTTGATGTTAGTATTTTGAAAATAGTGTTTCTGTATAGTTTGTTTGTATTTATCTGATGGGTGTTTTCTGAGCTTATTCAATCTTTAATTTGGTATTTAAAAATTTTGTCCACTATTTTCTCTAACATTTCTTTCATCCTGTTCTCTCTTTATTTCTTCTCCTTCTGGGATTAGAATTGCAAATTCTAATGAATATGTATGCTAAATCAATTGATACATTAATATTGTTACACAGATTTTGGATGCTGTAGTTTTTTATTTTTTTGTATTGACTTTTCCATTTTTTGTTTCAGTTTACATAATTTCTGTATAACTATCATCAAATTATCTCCAAATTCACTGATTCTTTCCCTGTTTGCATCAAGTCTAATAATGAGCCTATGAAAGACAATTAAAAAATTTCTGTTGTTGTAGTTTACATTTCTAGCATTTACAGTTGATTCTTACAGTTTCCATATCTTTCCTAAAATTACTTAACTGATCTTGCATGTTGTTCACCTCTTCCATTGGAGACTTAACATATTAATCACAGTTATTTTAAATTTCCTGTCCTGTCATTTCACCATTTCTGTCATATCTGAGTCTAGTTCTGATGACTGTTTTGTCTCTCAGGGATCTGCTGTTTTTACTTGCTATGTTTTTGTATGCCTTGTCATTTTTGTTGTTGAAAGTCAGGCATCTTGGATAGAAAAGCCAGGTATTTTATACAATTTGTATGACTGGAAATTGGCCTGTGTCTCCTGTTAGAACTATAATGTAGGGGATTTGTATTAATGCAGTAGGGAAGTCGGCTGAATTTTAGGTTTTTTGTTGCTATGTTTACCTCTGCCTATTTTCCATATTTGTCATTTTGTTTTTCTCCTCTGGTTATCTTCAAAATTTGCAGAGGCTTCAAATTTCTTTGCAATGTATTTTATTAAAAGCAGTGCATTTTTTTCCTTAGTGAGTTATCCTATATCAACTCTAGTTCTTTCTTTGTGCTGTGCCTCAGAAAGGCTTTCTTTTCACGCTATTGTTCTTTTTCAATGCCACTCCCAGTTATTTTCCAATGTTATTTGTTGCTTGATAATTGTTAGCTTGTCAGTAGAGGGTGGTAGTGGGGCACTCTCTGTTGTTCACATTCAATCTTTGTCTTATTCTGGCATGATGTTGGTGCTCCTAGGTTCTGAAGTGTAGACTCCTCAAAGGAGTCCTCCTCAGGCTCTAGTCCTGGACCCTGCATACAATTTGCTTCTCTATCAGGGGTAGGATTTTAAAAAAATTACTGTCCTCTACTCCCAGCTGCAATTGGTTTTCACTGCTATGCTATGGGTGTTTTTGCACTTTGCCTCTATTAATCAAGGCTTTGTTTCCTAAAGAGACAGAGTATAAGGGTCCAGGCAGAGTTCTGTGTTCCTCCAGGAGAGGCTGATATGCATCATAAAGAACACTTTTTAAAAACTTTCTTCAATCTTTTTTGTGACTACTCTGGGTTCATGGAGAAAAATCCCAAAGAGAGTATAGAATTTCCTAATTTTCTCATCTTTTAGGAATTTTACACTCTCTCCAGAGTACAACTGGCCTCCACCAATTTGCAAACTACCCAAATTGAACTCTTTTTACTGGTGTTTAGTTGTATCTGTCCTGTGCAGACACCTGTCCTTTCTTAGATTGTGGGATAGCTGGCTGCTCTGAAATTGTAGCTTTCAATGATTTCAAGAAAAGTCTTAAATTTGTTTGGCTCTGTTACACCCGCTCTTTATATCTCTGGGTGAAAAGTAAATTTGATATTAATAAAGCATCATTGTAGAAATGATCAGAATTTCATATTTTCTTGCAAATTAACAACCAAGTGTTTTATGGGACCTAAAAAAGGAAGATATCCATAAGTAGATGAAGATGTGTTACATTTTGTTCCTAAAATACTTGCAACGAGCTTACTCTCACACTCCAAGCACTGCAACTGAAGGTAGGGTAGAGTGCCAAATTCTTTGGAATAGATAAAATCATTGCAAAGCAGTGAGGGACTGATGTTCTCAATTCATGTGTTGCACAGGATTATCATTAAGCCCTCATGTCATGGCTGAAATAGCAACATTTTTTTCTCTCTTAGTGGTTCATAAAATATGGATGTGTCTTACAATTGATGGCATTCTCTATACCATTAACAGTGAGGTGAGGCTTTCTGCAGGTGGAGTGACAGGTGGCTTTCAGATTAGACATTGAGTTTCAAGTGTTTAGAAAAATAAAATGAGGAAAAATTTCTAATAGGAATGTAGATCAGATATAATTTCAGTGGGAGAAAAAGTAGACTTAATGCCTATGGAGTGTATTCCAAAAGTATCATTGGCATGCAAGAAGTGTAAGAACTTATATGGGTAAGTTGAGGTAGAAAGGAAGAAAAGGGGTTGAAAGATAAAAAAAAATCAGTGGATAGAAGCAGGAGAGCATCAATTTTATCTCAGCCAGTGCTTTCTATACATATTGGTCTAAAAATAATGGAGTGAGTATAAATTTATTAGAACAACTTCTTTGCTACATATCCAAAGTAAACAAAATTTCTTTCTTGACAACCAATTCTTAATCAGTAAGTTGACCCTGTTCAATTTTCCTTGTCAAGGAGACATTAGTGTATTGTGAAATTTTGGACGTTGACTTCCTGAAGTAAACTAGTTCATGGCTTGAGAAAATACTTACTTATGAAAAGAGTCTTTTAGCATTTTACCAAATCTTTATGGACCACAGCATTTTTTGTTTGTATATCCTTCTTTCAAAACCTTTGTAATAATTTTCAAGACAAAAAGGAAGTAAAATTAAGAGTTGTGCAAGGCTGAGGCTCTGTCCTTCAGGACATATTTTTTATGTTTTTATTTTTATTTTTATTTTCATATTTTAATTTATATTTTTTTAAGGCAGGATGCTGTCTTTAATCATTGATTCTAAATAAAATGTAAGATTTGTACATGTCATATGTTAGGGAATAAAGTCGAGTAGGGACCAGATAAATATTTGGTTTCCTTGTGTTTAGTTAGTTTTATCATTCATAAAAATTCTGAGTGAAGAGATATGCCACATGCTAGTGTATTTTTTGTAATGTATTTCTTTGGTAGTATTTTAAATAACAGGGAGTACCAAAAAACTGATCATTATGTAGGGATTTAACCTCAGCTAGCTATTTTATAACCAATGCTTTATTCCAGCTCTATAATTAACATCTAAAATTAACATTTTTCAACATGACTTTAAACATTAGGGAATCTAAGTAGATATAAATACTTAAAGTACTATTGCTTTGCACTTTTTAGGCCTTTCAAAACGGAACTAAAGTCGGTCTCCTCTCCACATGAAATATGGCACAGTACATGCTTTGGAACTGTTTTATAGTTTTAAGTATTTTTTATGCAATTGAGTATAACTATTTCCATATGTTTACAAAGAGTAAAAGGAGGTAGCCACAGAGATGCTGAAATGTTTTGTGTCCCTTTAGCATTACTAGCCACAAAAGAGAACCGGCTCCTTCTTATCTCTAGTTTATTGGAAAATAGAATTTATTCACTTTCCTTAATACTAACCTGAAGATGCTGTTTAATGCACCATAAACAAATCTTATGAATTTTTTACATGATTAAAATGGTCATAACTATCCAATGTTTCTTGCTGATTGAATCTGCCACTTCTGTTTACTAGGAAAATAAATAACACATGTTTGCTCTCTTTCTAAAAGGTTCCTATTTATTCTGTGGTCATTTCCCACTTATAATATTTCCAGCTTAATTTCATAAAACAGCTTTTATATGACTTGAAAAAAAGCTTTTATTGTACATTGTCTTCAAATATTTAGCCTTTGAGCTCTGGACTTTTCTTTGAAGAAAATATTCAATTTTTCTTTCCTGTTTTCTTTTTCTTTTTTTGTGAGGGCTGTATTAGAGTTGGAATTTAGAAAGTGAAACAGCTGCATGCCTTGCACATAAACAGGCAGTATTTAGCTGTTTGAAATTTAGTTTCCTTCTCTATATTAGCAGTGCTTGTGCCTAATTTATAGTTGTCAAACAAAGAAAAACAAGGTTTACAAGGTATTTGTCTGTCAAAGGGCTCATTAAGATGAACAAGCATGAAGAAAAAACTGTCTGGCAAAGTCTTCCATTGTTATCATTTCTTAACATGAGTACCATGAGTAATGCTATTTTGCCTCCCTTCCAGTGAATTAAGGTCTGTATAAAGTTCAACGAACATGGCTAAATCATAGCTTCAACAGATACATTTCTGGTACGTCATGTACTCTGTGCCATATACCTGATGTACATTCAAATTGAGAGTCAAGACCTATTTCTATACAGCCACATTTATGTTAAAATATGAAGCACGTTGGGTGCATGCTTCAAGACTTATCTCAAATTTCAACTCCTCTAAGGAACTTTCCTGTTGTTGGTGCTGGATATGACCTCCAACTTCCAAATGCTCTGATATGTTCTGCCTTGTATTGTGATAATTTGTGGGACTGTCTTATTTCTACCATGTGGGCTTCTAATCTTTATATTACTGCTATCTTTATAGTAGTGAAACTCTTTTGGTAATAGTTCTGCAATCTATGGCAAGAGTTATACACCCATGGAGTTGAGGTAGCTAGTCCAGTGTTTCTTCCACTGGTAGTATGGGAACCAAACTCAGTGAAGTCAGTGTCATAAATTTGCTTCAAATCTGCTGCCCATGTGAGGAATGCACCCAGTAACAGGCCAACAATCTACTAAAGCGGAGCATTTACTTCCTTTTTCAGATACTAAACCATGAGGTCCACTATCTTAAGTTAGGCTTGCTATAAATGAGGCTTCCTGCCGTCGAAAGTGAGAATATTCTTTTTTGTTTTTTTCCCTGAGTCAGGGTCTCACTCTGTTGCCCAGACTGGAGTACAGTGGCATGATCACAGCTCTTTGCATCCCTGACCTCTCTTGGGCTCAGGCTATCCTTCCGCCTCAGTCTCCTGAGTAGCTGGAACTACAAGCATGCACCACCATTCTCTGGCTAATTTTTTGAAATTTTTGTAGAGGCGAGGTCTTGCTATGTTGCCTAGGTTGGTCTCAAACTTCTGAGCTCAAGTAATCCTCTTGCCTTGGCCTCCCAAAGTGCTGAGATTATAGGCAGGAACCACTGCACCTGGCCTAGAAAGAATATTTTTACATAATAATTTCCCAACCTTTCTCTTATAAATTGAATTTCCATCTGGGTATATAGGCTTTTGGTGTTAAAATGGACTCAGTTATATGAGATTACAACAGAAAGCTATGTATAGGGTGCTGGTGAGTGGTGCTAGTATGGATTATGTCAGGTACCCTGATAAATACTTCATATGTATTAACTCATCTGACCATTGTAACAACCCTGTGAAGTATGTCATTCTTACTTTACACACAGATACCTGTAGCACAGTCACATACATTAGTGAATAATGATGTTGGACACCAATGTAGGTTTGTCTTACTTGAAAATACATATTCTTCATTACGTTAAGCTGAATTCATCCTAAATTTAATTGTAGATCTTTCATTTTTAGAAATCTAAACTTGGTTCAAATTCATTTGCGTGAAGAAAGAGACTGAGTTAGCCTTATTTGTAACTGAGGTTTGACATTTAAATTATATTCCATAATCAAAATAATTTGGCAAAAGAGGATTATGTGAATTAAGTGAGCTTCACTTAATAATAGCAAGTTGCATGCTGTGTATATTCTATGTAGTCACACACACACATACACACACAAATAAAAATTGATGACATGTTACTCCTATAGGAGCATTAGTCAAAAAGTTTGTGGAAGAAACCAAGACAACTAAACAAGCAGCGTTTAAGGAGGGCAGAAGAGTGAAGTTTCATTATGGAAGAGTGATGGAGCATTTTCAGGGCAAAGTCAATGAGATAATATCGCCCAAAGGGCCGATGTGAAATGTTATATTGTTGCCCTCGATCATAGGATGAGATGGTTTTGACTGTAACAGTTGAATAGTTAACAGATTGTGTTACTCGCTGATATCAGCCAATTTGGTCACACACAACTGTTTTGTTTTTGTAGTTAATATGTGCCACCAACAGTTAGTTCAAGGATTAGAGACGCCTCTTTAATCTCTAACCTGTACTATAGTGTTCTATCTTCTTCCATATACGAACTCTCCCTGCTCCTATCTGAAACAAATCTTCCATTGATGCAGTCAATTTCATCACTTTTCACCTACTTAGACATTGCTTGGAAATTCTTCATTCTTTCTTTTGTCCATCAATTTTAACTCTCTTTATATAAACCTGCCCTTATTTCTGCCTGCTCATACTTTCCCTGCCATGTACTGATCTAGTTACTAGATATGATAAAGAGTAAATAGCAACATGATTGCTTGTGAGAAAGGTGATGTACATCAAAGAAGGAAATGTTTTGCCATTTGGGACTGATTAAAATTATAAGGCCTTTGCAGTAAATTAGGGATGAAAAGAGACTTGATGCTTGAGTAATTAATTTTTGTAGGTTTAATATAGCTATGAAAATGTTAATTGAGAGGTGAAAAGTAACCAGGTCTGATGTTGACTCATAGCTATACTCAAATCATGATGGGAAAATACTGGAAAATATACCATTGCCTTTAGAAAGGCAAAGATAAGAAGTCCATAAGTGAATGGCATGGGATAATGGGATAATTATTTTATAAGTATACCATGAGAGAATGGAAGATCATCCAAAACTCCAGATTGCCTTGAAGTTAAAGAGTTTAAGGCTCACAGTTTGTGAAGATATCAAGAGTGGCAGGACATATCAATAGTTAAAAAAATCTAGTGGAATAAGGATTGTAGCTTTCAAGATGTGTTAGTAATGTATTTAGAGTATGCCTGGATATAAGGTCAAGCAGCAGGTCTGGGACAGCTGTGCCTGTTGCACTTGGCAATGACAGTGGACAGTTGAATCTTCAATGCTTCTGAGATACAGATTAACCCCTGAAAACTGATATAATGAGAGACTCAATGTATGAAATTTAGCAGTAAAAATAAAGATTAAAGGATAGATATAGCCTACATATGAAAAAGGCAAAATTATTCCATTTCTCAATCTGTAGATATTTGCTGAGCATCTATGTGTTATAAATAAAAACTGTGAGAGATAAAAATGTATAAAATAAATGGCTTCTGTTTTTATTATACATGTCAGTGCAAGAGTAGTTTCACTGAGCTAGTCAGAGAGTGATTATAAAAGAGCTAAGGTATTTAGCATTTATTGAACAGCTACTGTGTGCTTGTTAATATTCTAGGCATCTTTCCTTGAATTATCTCATTTAATTCGAAAACAGTGCTAAGATTCTGGTATTAGTATGTATTAATTTACTAAATAACTTGTCTAGTAATTTATCCAAAGTAAGATAATTTTGCATTTATCCAGTTTCAAAGGATAAATGTTTCCTTCCAAACTGGGATTGTCAAAGATTTCCGTCTCACATTGGGCAGTGAAGAATAAGATAAATAAGCAAGAAGTGGAAAGGTACTGGAGGTCAGGGAGAGAATGAATACTGAAGACCATGAATAGATCAGACTTGTTGGAAAAGAGCTTAAGTGTAAAATGAGATGAAAAATAGATTTGGAAAGGGAAGTTTAGCTTAAATAACAATGTATCTATGTACTTTTAAACACCTCCCTCATGTATATCTCATCTATCTAGTATTTTAAATTCCATTGAGAGAAATATGATTTTAATTACATATTATCTATTTTATAGTTATTTGATTGATGAAAGTCCAAAGATGAAAAGAATATAATGTTAGTTTCACATTCTATATCTTGTACCAATTTGATTTTATAAAAAGATGCCCAAGCTATACTATCTGGATCTAGTTCATAATTTGTGCCTAATATAGTCTACACCTCAGATATGTATGCACATAAAGCCAATTCCAAGCAACTTAAAAGTAACACAGGAAATTCAGGTTAACATTTGTCACAGTTTCCAATGGAAACAGCCTCTTCTATTTAACTTGTGATGAAATGAAAATGCTACACCTCATTTTCTCTCTCTTAGTGTAATGCCTTCTTCTTCTGTCCTAGCCAAAAAATCTCATAGACTTGGACATTGCAAAGAATACTCTTTTCCTGGCCTTTATTGTGAGACACTGAGGACTGTTTTCTGTAAAGGACTTAAAAAATATGCATTTAAGAGATGATGAATGTTGCTCAGTGGTAAATCTTTGTGTAAAAATGTGTTAAATTTTAGTCATTTTCTGTGGGATTGTAGCATCAGCAACTGGCATGAGATGAATCAGACTGATGATTCCAGTCCTTTGCAAAGCAGACAGCATGATATAATGGCACTGAAAAAAATCTCCCTTGGCAACTTTTCTAGCCACGAAGTGCAAAAGAGGTGTTAGATATTACTATACTTGGAAAGAGCAGGAGTCCTCATTTCAACTATTGAAATTATTTGAAGCCATCTTTTACTATTTCCTTTAATGCGGATAATGTGGATATCATCAGCATTTGATCTCCTGAGGAAGAGAGCCTTACCTTAGTTTTCTGAGAGGTCCTGGAGCCCTTCAGAAGTCTAAGGACCTTTTCTATAAAGGGCTGTTTGAGCAATACATGTCCAGATACATTTTTTCCTTTGCACATATTCAACCTTGCCAAGTATCATTTCAAGAATCGAATGTTTAGTTTTTTTGCAACTGCCATAATCTTGCTTGGAAGGTCACCTTCTGTGAAAGCAGAATAGATGCAATTCCTTCAAGAAGGATTTTAAGGTGGGTTATAAATACATAATTTTAGAGGAGACATATATATTACAGAAATCACTAAAAGCAATTTTCTGTAAGCAAGATGTTGTACAGACTGTTGACTTAGGAGTTTGGGGGATTAATTGACCCAGGAACTTTCAGTCTATTCATGAACATAACCATGGATCTCTGAAGCGATAAAAGCCAGCACAGAAGTGTCAACTGAGTTCTACTGGAGTACAGAGCAGAAAGAGACTAATTCCAACAGACTTCACGTAATTGTGTCTTGCCTGATTATATGAGGCTATTGACTATTATAGAAGTGGGAAATCTGTTCTTAACCACGGCATGCCTTCAGCAGCCAAGTATACTTTTTCTAATCCTAACCAGGCTAAATCGTAGGAAACAAGTTACAGAAGCCATGTGGGCTACACTCCTGGCAAATAGTACCAACTTCAGGTCATCCAACAGCCACCTAGGTGATAGAAACTCCTCTGTTCTAATTATGAGCACTTCACCATCCTCTCTATCTGCTTTTCTAGTTTGCCATTCTGTCTCCCATCAAGCCTTCCTTCTATTGTTCATGTTTTTGTAACTATGGAATATATAATTTCAAAAGATTTCTTCTTATGTTCCTCATGGATATTCTTTAATACATCAAGCCACATTTTGTGGGTCTTTTAACATTATTCGACAGCTTCAAGCTTATTGGCTGACAGATGCTATAAAAACAGTTTTTGTGTGATATTGATATTTCAGATGTAAAGAGATATTTCATTGTAATGATTAATAAATATTCTTTCACATTTAAAGGGGGCTTTTCAAAGTACAGTGGTTTCTATATTTATTGTAATAAATACTTCAAAGGTCCAGTTCTTGGGGAAGACTAAAAGGTACTATCTACAATTTGTTAATCTTCTCTGTGGGCATTCTGTAAGTTGGGATAGTCTAACTGCTACAACATGTACCAAATCCCAGTTACTTAAGGTCATAGAAATTTATTTCTTGCTCATATGACTGTTTAATGTAAGTGTTTTGGGGTCAACCTTTCATATATCGATTTAGGAACTCAACTTTCTTCCATTCTTTGATGCTACTATTCTTTAGAGACTCAAAGGCCTCTGCTGAATTCTTTACTTCCGGCCAACAAATGAGTGAAGAGACAGAGTGTGCGATCCTATGGGTGGATATTTATGAACCAGGTCTATAAGTGGTGCTTATCAATTCTACCCTCATTCTACTTGTCAGAGCCAAGACTTAACATCTTCACCTACTTACAAAGGATGCTGGGAAATGTTGTCTAGTTGTATTCCTAGAGAAAGGGAAACAGAAAAACTAGGTAGCTTCTACACTAAAGCATTTGGCTTGGATTTGTAAACTCTGTTTTTTGGATATTAAATATTTTTATAATATTTTGCTTTTATATAGTAGTATCTTTATATTGCACTATAAGTTTCAAGTGAAATAACTTCAGAATCTAATCTTTAAGAATATGTTAATGAAAACACTCTTACTGAACATCTACAATCTCAACTCCTGATAAGAATGAAAGCTTTTCTCTCAAAGGATAATATGTGTTCCATATATATATGTGTGTGCATATATATATACATATATCTATGTAGTTGTGTTTCTTCTGGAAAAGATTGTGAATTTGCTGGTTTTTTGTTTTTGAGATTTCATATTAAACTTCTTTCTAAGGAGTTCAAAGTTTGCTGAACCTCCTGCCTGAGCCAGATGCCCTTTATCATAGTATTCCCTCTTGATTATCTAAGAAACTTCATTCTGGGCTTTCGTGCTGGTCTCTCTTGTTAAGGTTATTGACAGTAATGCATATTTACGTCTTCTTGTGTTTTAAAGGTTTTTTTTTTTTATTATAATGCCTTAAGCTGATTCCCCTAGTGCCTCCTCAGAAACGCTGATTTCTTTTTTATTTTATCTTTTATTACCGCAATGTGGGTTAGAAGTGAGGGTTAACTATATAAGTAGGCTGCGTGCAGGTGAAGTTCGGGCATCTAACTGGCCCTCACTCACCCTGGTAGTGGACCAGGTTATTCCCTTTATGTTGTCACACGCTCCCCACGTTTCTCCCCCATTCCTTCCCTTAGCAGTGCTCAGTGACGGCTGATCCCACTCTTGTGCTAATGTGACTAGTGGTCAGAGCCCACTTATGTGTGAGAACATGTGGTATTCAGTTCTTCGTTTCTGTGATAGCTCACTTAGTA